>VMBQ01007583.1:0-28805 GCA_007657795.1 Dreissena rostriformis | reverse complement strand
CCGTCCGTCCGTCCGTGTGTGCGTCCGTTAGACTTTTGTTTGTTTACGCGATAAACTCCACAGTTTTCATCCGATTCTTTTTAAACTTGTTCAGTGTCTTTATATTAATGAGGACTCGAACCCTATTGAAAATGGGTTACATTAGACCGTCCGTCCGTGCGTGTGTAGACTTTTTCTTGTTTACGCCATAAACTCCACAGTTTTTATCCGATTCTTTTAAAACTTGTACAGTGTCTTTATATTCATGAGGACTCGAACCCTATTGAAAATGGGTTACATTAGACCGTCCGTCCGTCCGTGCGTGCGTTAGACTTTTTCTTCTTTGCGCGATAAACTCCACAGTTTTCATCCGATTCTTTTCAAACTTGTTCAGTGTCTTTATATTAATAAGGACTCAAACCCTATTGAAAATGGGTTACATCAGAGTAAAAAGTCCAGAATTATCGCCCCTTGAATTTGTATTGGTCCGAGGCATTTAAGTAGGTTGTTTAATTGGTTGCAATTATAAATTTAAAATTAAATAAAATATAAGCCATCTGATAATTCATTTGGCAAGGATGAAAGGATTTGTGTTTTCAGTATTCCCTTGCATGATGACTTTCCATTCCATTGACAAGCCAGTAGAGCGATTCAGGCCCTCATGGGCCTCTTGTTTTTAAAATGAGGTTTACCTTTATTAAGTCAATGTTGGATTGTTATTCTATGAGATAATAGAATTACAGAGGGATTAAATATCACCCTCTGCCCCCACAATATAAATTTGTGAGTAGTGTTGTATTAAAAAATACTGGCAAGAAAGCTTTAAAAACTTACAGTGCATGCCCACTCATCAGTAATCTATTATATCATTCTGTAATTCTATTGACGCATATGATAACAATCAAATGTCAAAATCCATTAAATGATTATAGCTTGCATGCATTTTAAAGTTAAGTTCATAGATGTGGTGTAAGTTGTGTTTTAAAAGCATTTGCTTTGTTGTAATTTTTAGCTCGGCTGTTTTCGAAGAAAACCCGAGGTATTGTCATAGCCCTCTCGTCTTCCGCTGTCCGCGTCATCGTCGTAGTCGTCCGAAAACTTTAACATTGGCCATAACTTTTGCAATATTGAAGATAGCAACTTGATATTTGGCATGCATGTGTATCTTATGGAGCTGCACATTTTGAGTGGTGAAAGGTCAAGGTCATCCTTCAAGGTCAAAGGTCAAACAAACTTTTTTTTTTTTCATGTGTATCTCATCGACCTGCACATTTTGAGTGGTGAAAAGGTCAAGCTTAATGATGACCTTCATGGTCATAGGTCAAAAAAACAAAATCCAAGCACCCATAGCCAAGCGTTGGCATCCGCTCGACAGTGCTTTTGTTATAATAATGGTGTGTATCATTATTTCAAGACTCTTATAATTTATATATAATTATGTGGTGAATCAATATAGCAATATGTTAAAACATATATGAATACATTAAATTATTTCAACATTTTGCATAAATATGATTTAAATATGATATGCTTGATTGCATGTTTATTACTGTTAACCCTTCATTGTTGCTTTTAGATGTTGGACAACATATAGGAAAAGGGACCTCAATAAACTACATTGTGGTGCAGATACATTATGCAGTTCCTTTGCAAAGTAAGCCAAATAGTGATGTATTATATTTTAATTTATCAATTAAATGCTGTTTACAATCATGGATTAATGCAGACTCTTTAAAACTCAAAACTGGTGTTAACTTACAGATATGTAGTGATAAAGAGGAATTCTTACATGAACTTAACAGCATATTCAACTTTTGCCATTAACAGCTTGTTTGTGCCATAAGTGGAGTTTAGATATAAAGAAGTGAAACTCCAGAAGCTGCAGCAGTATTGCATTTCTATCATACACCTTCATGGTCCTTTATTTATGGACAAAGGTGTGGGGCATCTGTGCCCTGTAGACAGTACTAGACACATGTCTTATTATGAAGTGCATTTCGCACTGGCTGAAATGTTGTTAAATTTTGGGAGACTGATGGATTGAAATGTTATAAATACACAGGTTGTATGCACCCCTTTGTAACATTTAGCTTTGCTTATGATGGACAGCATGTAAGTGCTGATATTTTTACTAATTTACAAAGCATTCTGCATAAATTAACAGGTCCAGACACTTCAGGAATCCGCCTGTATACCACACAGCAAAGGTAAGGGTACTGTTTTATATGCTAACTTAGCCATGTTGTTTTGCAAAATATATTCGAGCCTCTCTCTGCAAAAATTAGGTTTAATGCATGTGGGTAATGTGTTGTCCCAGATTAGCCTGTGCAATGTAAAGGGAGTGTCTTCTTAGCGAAAATCCAGTGAAGGCAGAAAGTGTTGTACCAGATTAGCCTGAGTGGACTGCACAGGATAATCTTAGACAACATTTAACACCCATGTAATAAACCCTGTTTTACTAGAGCCAGGCTCATTTTTCTTTTCACTTACAACATATTATCTTTTTATGCCCCCTTTAAAAAAAAAGGGGGGTATATTGTTTTTGGCCTGTCTGTCTGTCATTCTGTCTGTCTGTCTGTCCAAAACTTTAATAAATATTAAAGTTTTGTCATAACTTTTGCAATATTGAAGATAGCAACTTCATATTTGGCATGCATGTGTATCTCATAGAGCTGCGCATTTTGAGTGGTGAAAGGACAAGGTCAAAGTCATCCTTCAAGGTCAAAGGTATATTTTTTTTTAAATCAAAGCAGCGCATTAGGGGGCATTGTGTTGACAAACACATCTCTTGTTCATTCTACCCCTGTAGGGACGTTGTATTTTGGGTTCATTTAATCTTGCAGATGATCAGTCAGTTTGCTTTATAAAATGTTATGAGTCTGTGGAAAGAAAGATATACTTCCACATTTGTCAAACAATAAATTGAGACTTATCAATATGTCAGTACCATAAAAGGACATAAGTGTAGATTTTCATTCCCAGGGATCCATACATTAATTTTTTTTTAATGGAACGAAGCTCACAAAGTAGACCAGCATAAAATCTTAGTTAAAAGTTTGTAGAGTTAACTAGTGCCACTTGCTTTGTAGCGATTTAATTAAAATACTAAATATAACATCACATGTATGTGTGCAAAGACACTCTGTTTTTCATGCCAAATGATGCATACATTTCTGATTTATTAACCCTTGAACATATTTGACTAAGTTATGTTTGTAACAAAGCTCAAGTTTTTGGAATTTTTTAATTCTGCTCTTAAATGACTTGCTATTTGATTACTGTATACTTCTAATATTATTGTTCATATTTGAAATATTTATTTTGAAATTATTTGAATGGACTACATATTAAACATTTGAGAGCACTATCATTAGTTTATTGTCACATGTATAAGACAATACATATGAGCCTTGTTTAATGCATGTGCGTAAAGTGTCGACCCAGACCAGCCTGTGCAGTCCGGACAGGCTTATAAAGGACAACACTTTCCGCTTTTATATTATTTTTTGTTTAAAGGAAGTGTCTCTTCTTTGCGAAAATCCAGTTTATTCACATTCGTTAACCCTTTGCATGATGGGAAATTTGTCGTCTGCTTAAATGTTGTCTGCTGAATTTTTAAAATTAGCATTTTCTTTGATTTTTTTTCAAAGAATACTATCAGAATAGCAAACAGTTTGGATCCTGATGAGACGCCAGGTTCTGTGGCGTCTCATCTGGATCCAAACTGTCTGCAAAGGCCTTCAAAATCCGGTTCCAGCGCTCAAAGGGTTAAACCCCCTTTTCACAGAGTGGGGCTCATTTAATGATGAGGTTATCCTGTCTTCATCTCTTGTGGCCTTATACCTATACACACTTTTTTACAGACAGAAGTATATCTCTGGTATCTACCTGCTCCTGTCCTATGGAGTCACTATACCACCTGATACTGAAAGTAAGTCTGATTTATAACAATCATTAGGATTTGTTAGTGACATATTAGGGTATACATGTATTTTATAAAATTGTTTGATTTGGTTTGATAATTGTTACTGAAAAAGTATTAGTTTGAAATGGGTGTACATTGTTTATTAAAAATATTTGATTATGTATGTCAACATTGATCATTAGTGAACATACTGCAATCTTTTTTCACTAATGTTTACTATTTGTAGGATGGAACTATTTTTTAAAATATGTGAATTGTGTAAACCATGTTTAAATAAATTTTGTTTTCATTTATATTTTTCCTCCCAACAAGAGGTGTGTGGTAGTCAATAATATTTCCTAAAACATTTAACTGATAGCAGACTGGTTGAGGATGGTTTTGCCAAAATAACCTAGTTTTATATTCGTTTTATAATTTGTTTGAATTCGTTGTTCGCATGTACTGGTTTGTGTTGCAGAAGTCCATGTAGACTCCTCCTGCAAGTTTGACTGGGAGGACAGCATCATTCCCATTGGCTACAGGACCCACGCACACTCTCTTGGTAAGTGTCAATGAGCCTTGCTCTGAGAAATAGGGACTTAATGATTGTGTGTAAAGTGTGGTCCCAGATTAGCATGTGCAGCATTCACAGGCTAATCAGGGATGACACTTTCTGTTTTTATTTTTTATTTTTCATTCAAATAAGGTATCTTCTTAGTGAAAATCTAGTTAAGGTCTAAAGTTTCGTCCATACTTAGCCTATGCGGGCTGCACAAGCTGATCTGGGACAACACTTTACGTACCTGCATTAAACCCTGGTTTCCGAGAGCCAGGCTCCGTTACATGTGTTGTAATGTGCTGTTATATTATTACCCATTGTAAAATGTTTTATCAATTATTATTTAAGATTTAATCAGATCTGAAATAACTGTTTCAGTATGCTCAAAATCGAAGTTTTGCGTAATTGTACAGTTTTTTTCTGATCGTTAGGAAAATGTTTGTATGGAATATTTCTAGAATCAAGTTCTAATATCTACCAAATTTAATGAAGAGTTATGCAGTTATTACTGTAAAAATGCATATTAACTACATTGGGCCTTGTAGTTTTTATTAGTATGCCCTGAAGGTGGGCATATACTGATCGCACTGTCTGTCTGTCTGTCCGTCTTTCTGTCACACTGTGCGTTAAGTTTTTACGTTGAGGTTTCGAAAATGTGGAAAAAGGGGGCATAATTATGTCATCCTATGGTGACAAGCCTTGTGATTTTTTCCGTACACCAAAATGCCTATAATTTGCCTTTGTACTGTTTTCCATTCACAGTGTTTACACAGTTGTTGACTGTAATGTTACAGGAAAGGTGATATCTGGCTATAAGGTCCACAACGGAGTGTATGAGATGATAGGAAAGGGCAACCCACAGTGGCCACAAGTAAGCAATCAGAACAGTTTGGGGATGGATAAAGGTGTTTCTCTGTAAATAGAAATTGAAAATAGGAATATTAAAACGGAGTGTATGTTATGTTCTTATGATTTCCAAACATGCATGCTATCAGTTTGATGTTTTTCATGTGTTTTTATGCTTTTCAAAAAGGGGGGGGGGTCATATAGTCAGTGCTTTGTCAGTCAGTCCTGAATCTTATTTTGATGGAATCGATTTGGCTCGGGTCTTCAACAAATTGTTCCCATATTAGTTACTGTCCCAGTTGATGCCCTTCCATCTGTCCGTCTTTCCATCCTTCACACATTATTTCAGCATGAGATTTCTTACACTAGTGATTCCAAATTTAATTAAACTGAGTATGCATAGCTGGTGAAACCAAATTAGTTTCTTAGAAACAGAATATAATTTTCTGTCATGAATTTATTATTTGCATGTGTGCGATTTGTTTTAGTACTTGTTTGCTTGCTTGAACTTCTGATTTTTCTTTTGCAGGCTTTTTACCCAGTTACCAATCATGTTGAGATCAATCCTGGGGATTTTTTGGTGAGTACTCTTACTGCTCCTGCACGACGCACTTATATAATTTCGGTATAATATCAGCTGTCAGTATGTCTCTAAATCTGTTTGTCTCTTTCTTTGTCTTACCATAGGCTTAATTTTCTTCATTCTTCTGGTAGTTCAGACATATTTGATTAAACTCGTAACTAAAGGATTTCTTTAAAAATTCATTGAATGTTTTAAATGACCTTGATATATCTTAACTAAACCCATATTCTGCTATACCTAAATTTGACAATGTCTTGTTTTGTTCGTGTAATTCAATTTACGCTTTATTTAAGGTGAAGGTTGTTTTTGTTTTGTCCCAACGTCTTTATTTGGTTTACTCTCTTGATATTTTTTAAAATAATGGATAAAAGTAAGGTTATTGAGAGTAAATAAAAAACTTAACCATCCATAATTCAATTATTTAATCAGCTCAATTATTCATTGAATTGTTCGAGCTATACTACTCATCCATTGGTCATCGCTGGCATCTGTATCATGCTCTTGTTAATGAGCGCTGGAACCGGATTTTGAAGGCCTTTGCAAACAGTTTTGATCCAGATGAGACGCCACAGAACGTGGCGTCTCATCAGGATCCAAACTGTTTGCTATTCTGATAATATTCTTTGAATTTTTTTTTGAAGAAAATGCTAATTTTAGAAATTTAGCAGACAACATTTTAGCAGACGACAAATTTCCCAGCATGCAAAGGGTTAAGGTAAATGTGCAACCACTCCATATCACTGTTCCGACTACAGACATTCAATTGGAACTTCACACATTTCTTCGGGAGCATCATGTACAATGTAAGGTCACTGACCAAGGTCCATAACTCTGACCTGCAATTAAGCAGAATTATGTAACTTTTAAGGTTTGATTTAAAATCTCCTTATCTCTATATCAATAACATAAATTGAAATAAAACCTTTTATATTTGTTGAGAGTCTTTATAAAACTCCCCTACCGCAACCTTTAACTATTACCAGCATTTTAGCAGGATTATGTCCCCTTTTGTCTTTATACAATACGGTTAAGGTTGGAAAGATTTAATTTTGGATTTGGTTTGCATGCAACAAGTACATATCTCTGTAACTTCTGCAGATTTTTAATAGCAACTTCCAGGGCCCTCAATCTGCGTTTTTTTGGGTCGAATATCGGCCCTATCCCCCATCAAAAAGTATACTTTTTTCCCCTATTTTTTGGGGAAAAAAAATCCCCCTTTTTTTTCTTTTTTTTTTTTTAGAAAAAAGTGTCTAATGATTATTTATCTCAATGTTATTTCAAGTACATCTATTAAAAAATACTAAATTGTGAAAAAAACCAATGAATATAGTTCAGTCAGTACAAATGTAGTAATGAGAGAGTAAGTAAAAAAATGGGAAAACCGCGAAAATTCCCCCACATGAGGGACCTAGGCCCCTTCCCCTGATGGCCAAAGAGAGCCCTGACTTCACACATATCATTGGGATCATCATACTATGTCCAAGCGCAATCAGTCAAACCTGCAGTTTAGCAGAATACAAAACTGGGTTAAGGTTTGTTTTGGGAAATCTATAACTTAAGATTGCATTGACCAACCTTGCGAAGCTTTGGATTAGCAAGCCTGCATGGAGACCCTGCATTTGGGGCCAATTGGGTGAAGGTCACTGTTGCTAAAAGTAGAAGTGTTTACTTTAGAGAGCTTCAATTAGGATTGAGATTTTTGGATTTAATTTTGTTTGTATGTGGCTTAAATGCTGATCTAGTTTGGAATTGCAGTTGATGCTAGTAGGGTCGAGGTAACTGATATTAAATTAAAACAAAAGATAATTCCTTTCAATAACTCATACATGCCATAAATTTTCAGACCGATTCCGGGACATTGTGCTAAATTTTCCGGGACTTTTGCTGATTTTCCGGGACATGTATACATATAGCGATATCTGAAGTCATATATGTATTTTTGGTACGCATTTTTTCGCGATATCCAATTAGTTAAATTACTTATGTAACTTACCTGGAATAAAACAAATTTAACATCCATAAGAGCAATGCACAAAAAAACGTTATTTAACCAAGAAGAATAAATTATAATTAACAGCGTAAAATGCGTAGTCCGAAAGCCTATCCGAAATACACAAGATCTATTAACGTCAAATTAAACATTTCTACTTCCGTTACTAGATACAAGCCACGTGTTTTTCGCGTTAGAAAAGAGCGCATGTATATAAAAATGAGATAGTTCAGTGCTGATTTAATCTTCAGTCACNATAA
The DNA here is from genome assembly GCA_007657795.1 of Dreissena rostriformis. Classification (NCBI taxonomy): domain Eukaryota; kingdom Metazoa; phylum Mollusca; class Bivalvia; order Myida; family Dreissenidae; genus Dreissena; species Dreissena rostriformis. Next base: position 20,684 of record VMBQ01007583.1, on the reverse strand, counting down.
GTCACTCTGGCCACTGGTAATCAATCAAACAAATTTCCATATGTTAAATAATTTCAACTGTATGTAAACAAAATTTGTATTATTACCGTATCCACAGTAAAAATCATTTTCCCTTGCTATAACTCTGTTTGAAAAGAAATTCTGTGTGTAAAATTAATACTGTTAAGGTTATGGTTAGTGGACCTCTTAACTATACTGTCTCCAAATCTTTATTCTCATTTAATAAAAACATAAGTTAATGCAAAAAACAACACAAAATAAATGCATTAGTGTAAGTTTCCCTTTGTTTTAAAAATTCAAAAGACCATTTGATAAAGAAATAATTTAATTCCAAATTCTTTTATCTTGGTAACAACTTTTTAAGCAGAAGTATTTAGTGTACTGGATATTTGAAAGCTGTATGCCTGTATTATTTATACAAACTTTCATGTTTGCCTTGTTCTTTTTGTCTGGTAGGGCAACCACAAATGATGAGATGTGTAACTTTTACATCATGTACTACATGAATGCAACACTCGAGAACAAACGGAAAAAAGGTGAATGCTTGGGAAACAATGTTCCACAATTGTTCGACAACATCCCCGCGGACTCTGATACTCCTCTTCCTTCCAATGCTGCTCTTGAAGACGTTGCCATGGGTCACCATCATCACGCCGTGAACGGGGAAACAAAAGAGGAACCGGAGAACGATAATACTGCAGTGAAGCAATCAAGTCCGGTCCCCATGAAAAAGCCACAGTCTGACCATCCACATGATCAGGGAAAGTTGGATCATTCGGGTAAAAATAGCTTTAAATTGAACGGAAATAGGAAGAATAGGTTTGGGAACAGTGTAAATTCCCATGGAAGGGGTCCGTTGAGTGTGGGCAATGCTTTCAGTGATTCATATGGTGGTGGTAGTGATCGTACTGGTTTGCCGGAGCTCAGTAAGGTCCGGGACTACGGTGGTGATCAGCCGTATGTGGTTGATTACCCGGCGTATGATGATTATTATGATGTTTTAAGGCAACGGAGCAAGAGTCAAAGAGGAAAGCCATCATACGATTTGTATGACACGGCAGGTAATCTGAATTTTGCTGACTTTCCCAAAGGCTCTCGTTCTTCGTTGAGTCGTAACAGAAATCGTGTTTTCAATGATAAATATGATGAGATTGCAGCAGGGACGCCATTCGAGGCTAGGTCAGGCAGATTTGGGAAGCTACTGGGAGAGGAGTCTGACCTCGAACCTAAGTCTGTAAGCGCGGACGAGTCTATAGGTCAGTCAGTCGTGAGTGTGTTTCGTGCTCGTGGTATCTCATTTGCTTGCTGTTGTCCTGTTGAGTTGAGTTGTTGTTCAGTCAGGGGTGTGATTCTTTCTGTCTATACTGTCAACTGATTTTAGGCCAAACAAAAAAAAATTGTGTGTTTCGGGTAATCCCACCATACCAATGAGTTTGGTCCCGACCCTACTTTTTTTTCGTCTTATATAAAAAAACGATATCGGAAAAAGAAATCTCTGAAAAAATAGTGCCAGAAAATAACCGCGCATTTGCCACTTCGGCTTTTGTAATCAATCATCTGATTTTACGCCCGGCAATTATTGATTGCACACTATAATCCAGCATAGAATCTCATAAATCTCCAAGGTACGCATCGTATCGACGATTTTGACAGGCACGCTCCATTATCCGCAAAGAGTCGCTTTTGCACATTTTTATCCCTTTTGTTGAAACATCGCAGTCTACACAATAGGTCAGTAGAACCACTAAGCGTGTTTTCACAACACCCAACACTTAATCCAGTTTCGTCCGGATTTTTCTGTTGCATCAGTATACAGTACAACAAGAGCTTGTCACAGTAGTGCCAAATCCCCACCGAAATGTGTTTGCTTGTATGAGAACATTTGTTTTAGAGAGTAGAATAATATTTGTAAAACATGGCACCTGTATTATCTATTTATATTTCAAGGATCAATTAGTTATGTAGTGTTGGAGTTATGCTGTAGAGAATAAAATATATGGAAATGAAAGAAAGGGAGGTAATTAAGAAAGAAGACTATAAACAGTTACTGTTCTTGATCACTGTATTTTTCCTTAAACTCATCTATTCATTTTACAGTGAATACTTCAGTGTTAAAGTTAAAATATTATTGTAAAATTAGATAAAGAGAGATTGAAAAGCTAAAATATTTACTATGAAAATAAATTATATGTAATTTAAAATTATAAATAAATAAAAAATAAAATAATAAAAATAAAATAAAGGGAGATAATTAAAAAACTATGTCTGAAAAAGTAATGGTTCATGTTCACTGCACTTCTCCTAGTTGCCATCTGTTTATATTTCTAGTTTCAAGTAAATCTCTTCAGTAGATTTAGAGTTATGCTCCGGACAAAAATTTACTTTGAAATTAAATAAAGGGAGATTATTCAAAACCTAAGGTAGATAGAGTTATGGTTCTTAGTCACTGCACTTCTACTACTTGCCATCTGTTTATATTTCAAGTTTCAAGTAAATCCCTTCAGTAGATTTAGATATATGCTCCGGACATAAATTGACTTTGAAATTAAATAAAGGGAGATAATTAAAAAACTAAGGTAGATACAGTTATGGTTCTTAGTCACTGCACTGTTCCTACTTGCCATCTGTTTATATTTCAAGTTTTAAGTAAATCCCTTCAGTAGATTTAGAGTTATGCTCCGGACAAAAATTTACTTTGAAATTAAATAAAGGGAGATAATTCAAAAACTCAGTTAGATAGAGTTATGGTTCTTAGTCACTGCACTTCTCCTACTTGCCATCTGTTTATATTTCAAGTTTTAAGTAAATCCCTTAAGTAGATTTAGTTATGCTCCGGACAAAAATTGACTTTGAAATTATATAAAGGGAGATAATTCATAAACTAAGGTAGATAGAGTTATGGTTCTTGGTCACTGCACTTCTCCTAGTTGCCATCTGTTTATATTCTAAGTTTAAAGTAAATCCATTGAATAGATTTGGAGTTATGCTCTGGACAAAGTTTCGGACGGATGGACAGACGGACAGATGGACGGAGACTATTACTATATCCCCTCGAAATTTTTTCGGTGGGGATAATAACTGTTTCAATAATGACTTATGTAAACGACCGTAACAATAAAGATACAGTGTGTTTGATTTGCAATTAATTTTGAGGAAATGTCAAATTCCAAATCATTCGAGATATCATTCTGTTCTAATTTACCACAAAACATTTAACGGAAATTTAATTCATGCACGCTTTCCATGCGTTTGACATGACGTTGTACATGTAGGGAATAATTTGCGCGCTCTTTTCTCGAGAGTAAGGATTAAAACACACTGTACATTTTCAGTTTATTTGAAGAATGTGATAACGTAGAGAAAAATTTAAATTGGAAAGAGTGTTTCGGATTACAAATTTAATTATGCTCATTTGAGAATTCAACAACACACGAAATACGGACCAATTTCTAGGACGCTCATTCTTCGGTATGATAAGTTTTTTCCGGATATAGCCATTGCAAAAGCATGTGAGCCACTGCAAAGACACACAAAAAAAANCCTGAACGACACATTTTTTTTTTTTGGCCTTACTGTCATATAATTATATACCAATTTGTATTTACAAATTATGTTTAAATGTGCTAAATAAGGTAATATTGTTCTACTTCAAGTTGTCTTATTTTCAACAAAAAAATCTATCCAAGCTTATCTTTGTTTTTCAATAATTATAAACATGTCTAAAACATATTTCAGTTAAAAATAAACCCATCATTGTGCAGCTTTGATGCAGCAGGACCACATACCAGTGAATAAAAAAAAACAGTTTTGGCATAGAGAGCCTTTATAAACATTGAAATATCCATTGACATCAATTATATATGAGACTCACTCTGGGAAAACGGGGCTTTACACATGTGCATGAAGTGTCATTCCAGATTAGCCTGTGCAGTTTTCACAGGCTAATCAGGGTCGACACTTTCCGTGTTTATTGATTTTTTTGTTAAAAGAAAGTCTCTTCTTAATGTAAATCCAATTTAGGTGGAAAGTGTGATCCCTAATTAGCCTGTGCAGACTGCTATGACACTTAACCCTTTGAGCGCTGGAACCGGATTTTGAAGGCCTTTGCAAACAGTTTGGATCCAGATGAGACGCCACAGAACGTGGCGTCTCATCAGGATCCAAACTGTTTGCTATTCTGATATTATTCTTTGAAAAAAAATCAAAGAAAACGCTAATTTTAGAAATTTAGCAGACAACATTTTAGCAGACGACAAATTTCCCAGCATGCAAAGGGTTAATGTACATGCATTAAGCCTAGTGTTCCCAAACGAGACTCATTTAATTGTCTAGGTCTTTATATCACACCCCTTCCGTTAGTAGTAGACACAGTTTTGTTGTATACTGCTGTGGTGTTCTGTTTTCTGAAGTTATGAACCGTTCCTTGCTGGCTAAGAACTATGACCATACTGTTTCTTTGTGGATTAGCAAAACATATAAAATTAAGAATCAATCAATGATGATACAAACATTTGAAAAGATTCATCAGATATTTTGTCAACGTTTGGTGATTTAAGTTTCAGTTACTCAATTCTTTGTATTGTTTTTCTGTGTTTAGTTTCTTCTCCGTGTTTTTAGTTAGTTTCAGTTGTTCTTCACTTCATTGTGTGGGTCTGTTTTTGCATAAATGAAGCAACAATGCCTTTTGCCATTATATAAAAGCTATATATAAATTGGGGATCTATTGTTTTGAACTTTGTGGAAAAATTAGAATTCAAAACTTTGTTATTTTTGTCGATGAGGTGGGCAAAGATTAATCAAACGTTTTGAAATATTCAGTATTTTTTAAATACCGGTAGTGATTGCATGGCCTGTCTTTCGATTTAAGTTGTTGTCTTTTTTGTTTTCATGTTTATGCTTTTGTTGGTTCAATATTGTCACTGTTTTTCCTATTCATTTTAAGTCCATTGTTTGGAATTGTCTTCAAGTTTCCATGAGTATACTATAGTTTTGTACAGAATAAAAACATGTCTTTTTTCAATTTAGTCCTCCTGTTTAAGGACATATCATACAATACTAGTACATAATAGAACATTCACATAGAAAAGTATATATTTTTTCCATTTAAAGGTTGTGTTGCTTTTTATAAGTGATAATTCAAAACTGTTTTGGGTAGAGGACCAGCATATTTTGCTATGAAAGGATTGAGGCAGGTTATCGGTAAACCAGACTTATTAATTCATCTGCATAGAGTGTCATCCCTTATCAATCTGAGATGGAGGATTTATGATTTAAAAGACTTCATTGAAAAAGAAAATTACCATATTTAAACAAAAAGTGTCATCCCAAATTGACCTGCGGGGACTGCACATGCTGATCAGGTTCATTACAACACTTTGCCCACAAGCATTTAATCCCCAGCTCCGATTTGTGATAAATTCTCAAGTCTGTTTTACGTATAGCTGGCTTAAGTCACATAATTATATTATACTTTAAACTTTATATACTTAACAACATTTTTTAAAGCTGATGGTATAGTTCAAAAGACTATTAAAGTTTAATTTTAAATTTGTTTTATTTTTTTCAACGAACATTTTGCACACTGTATTAAAAATAAATGAATATTAAATTAAGCTAATCGTGTTAAACAGACTAAAGAGAATTCAATATATTATAACCGGGTTCTTCCCACATAACGCATCTCATCTCTTTTGTGCCTGTTTCCAGGGGCGACAATGGACCCAGTCTTCAGTCTGAAGTTTGATGGTGAGGTTGGTGGGGTGAAGATTGGTCAGGTGGGAGGCCTTGCTGTCAACGGCGACGGGGACCTTTACATCTTCCATAGGGGAGACATCATCTGGAACTCACTGTAAGATACTGTGCAGTTAATGTTAATGAGTTTTGTGTGGAATAATTAAACATAGATATGTAAAGAATCTTATTTTTAGTGGTTTATTTGCCTCAATTAAGTCTTCAAAATTTGCTCTTGCGTTATCCGATTCATGCGATTTTAATGCGCTAGTAATTTCAAATTTTTCGAATTTCGAAGACATTAAATTTCATTCGTTTGGTAGATGTTTTGGAAGGTAACGTATATTTTGTGCTTTGATTTTGGCAATGGCAGAAGTATTTTAATTCAGGAGAGTTTGTCATAATTGAGCTGCATCTGCGAAAATGGGTCATATGCGACCAGCGTCGCTCCACATAAGCCTGCACAGTTGCGCAGTCTGATCAGGCGCTATGCTGTCCGCTGTTACTTCTCACAAGGTTATGTGGACTCATAAGTGAACAGGGTAGCTCCTGACCAGACTGTGCAGATGCACAGTCTGGTTTGGAGCTACTTTGGTTGCATAAGACATAAGATCCATTTTCGCATGATGCAGGTCATATCATCTACATTGAGGTAAACAATTATTCGGTAAAACAAGTAAGGCATTTTAAAAAATTACAATATATACCGGTATATATTTGGTGATGTTTCAGACATTAAAAAGATTTTTGTCCCCTACCGGTTTCACCGGAGGGGACTTATGGTTTGCGCTCTGTCCGTCTGTCAGTCTGTCAAACTTTTCTGGATCCTGCGATAACTTTAAAAGTTCTTCATATTTTTTCATGAAACTTTAAACATGTACAGATGCCAATATGGAGATTATGCACGTTATTTCATTTTGTTCCTACGTCAAGAATTCTGGTTGCTATGGCAACAAATACTATACAAAAATTAAAAAACTCTTCTGACAATGGTGGAGCCGGTAGGGGACATCATTGCTTGGCAATAGCTTGTTAATAGTGTTTCACCTTGGCAAGTTTTGTGTGTTCATTTTGTGCATGCATCCATTTACTCATTTGTTGCAGCTCTTTTGATGATGAAAACAAATACACTCTACAGAATCGACCAATTGAAGTTGATACCATTGTGGTTGTGGACAGAAATGGAACTTTTAAACGGAGCTTTGCCAAAAATTGGTACAGTGCTTTTTGCTACAAATCACACTCATTATTATGAACTTTATTTATGGGTTCATTTGGTCTGTGCATTCAGACACGTTTATCTGCAACATTTTATGACAATATATTTTTTTAATTTACTTATATTATTTATGTTTCATATGTTTCGTGTACTTTTATGGTTTAAAATATATTAATTTACCTACGCCTCATCACAAAGACAAGGAGATATACTGGAATCACCATTGACATCTGTCAGTTTGTGGCGTGTTCTGTGAAAACTGGGCAAAATGCTTGTGCGTAAATTGTCATCCCAGATTAGCCTGTGCAGTTCGCACAGGCTAATCAGGGACGACAATTTCCGCTTTTATGGAATTTTTCGTATAAATGATGTCTCTTCTTAGCGAAAATCCAGTTTAGGCGGAAAGTGTCGTCCCGGATTAGCCTGTGCGGACTGCACAGGCTAATCTGGGATGACACTTTACGCATAAGCATTTTTCCCAGTTTTCTCAGAACACGCCACAGTCTGTCATTCCATCCATCTGTCTGTCTGTCCATAGACATAAACTTGTCCACAGGCGTTCTCCTGCACTTTTCATTGTATAACCTTCAAACTTGCAGGCCATTTTCCTTTGATACGAGTCTGTGCATGTGTCCTATGTTGTGAAAATTAGAAAAGTTTATCCTCTTACGACTTAGAATTTCTGTGATATCAATATTGTTACTATTGACTTTATAACAAAAAAAATGCATCTCTAAAACTACACTATCATGATGTATTTATTATATTTGTATGTAACATTTTATTTTGGCCTTCTTAGTTTCACAAATCAGGACCCTGAGGTCTTAACTGGCCACACCAAGGTGGTCAAATAACTGATATACTAATGTGTATCAAAATAACTAAAAAAATATTGTCCTCTGAAACCACAAGGCTCAAAGTTTAACATTTGGTATGCAACTTTGTTTTACGGTTCTTTACAAACTTTGTTCTATAAATGCTTTTCGGGTCAAAACTGGCTAGGCTTCCAGGTTAAATCTATCATTGTTAAAATATGCTACATAGGTTCATTACAAACATTGTTCAAAAATGCCATTTGGGTGAAAACTGGCCAAGTCATCAAGCTTCACAAGCACTTTACCAGATTTACTTTATGCTTTTATTTGACCCAGATGGCTGAAACAAATGAAGCTTCAAATAACATTTATTTGATAATTTATTTGTCAATTTTGACATTAATATGGCCCTCACTCTGAAAAAACATGGCTTTATGCATGTGTCATTCTAGATAAGCCTGTGCAGTCTGTACAGTCTAATCAGGGATGGCACTTTTCTTATAGACTGGATTTTTGTTTAAATGAGACTTATTTTCAACATTAATTCCATTAAAGGGGAAAGTGGCGTCCCTGATTAGCCTTTGCGGACTGCACAAGCTAATCTAGGATGACACTTTATGCACGTTCATTAGGCCCTCTATTCCCAGAGCGTGGCTCATATGTTTGGGATTCATGAAAGCTTCTTCTTCACCATGACTTGCACTTTTGAAAACTGAAAGTCTAAATTTCCTTACCTCTGATGTTGCGCTTCTAAAATATATGAAGTTTTGAAAGTTCCAGGCACAGGTCCTAAACATTTTCAGAAGTGAAATAAAGTTTCTTCGTTATTTCCCTAGGTTCTTCATGCCACATGGCCTCACTGTGGACTCCGATGGCAACATGTACGTGACGGACGTTGCCCTGCACCAGGTTTTTCGTATCCCGCCGTCCGGGGACAAGGTCGACATGACCTTGGGAATGCGCTTTGAGCCGGGCAGTGATAATGATCACTTCTGCAAACCCACAGATGTTGCCGTGCTAAAAAATGGGGACTTCTTTGTGTCTGACGGGTGAGAAAATGGTTTTGTTTTACTGATTAATCAATTTGTTCACTTTTGGTAAATTGTGCAAACTTTTGCAGTATGAAAATTTTGTGAAAACCTCTTCCCCACGATTTCCTGATTTTTATTTATTAAACGTACTTCACTGTTTTGTTTCATAGTGGTTTTCAAATAAAACGAACTAAATATTGGATGTTGCAGATTCCGCAAATAAGGTTCATGAGATGAAATGGCCTGCTTTGTTTTGTTATTGTAAATGAAAGCCAAGAATCAGCATACTGATAAAGTTTTTTTCTAAACATAGATATAGCTTGATTTCCGCTTGAAGGTCAAAAGCTTTATTTCATGTCGCCCCATTGGTGCAAAAAGGTACCATGTGACATTATATTGATATTTGCAACTTTGTGGCGATGTATGATTAGCCTACTTTGCACTAATGCTGACAAACACCTTTTTATGTCCCCCAGTCTATACTGGGGGACATGTTGGTTTTTGCCCTGTCTGTTGGTTTGTTTGTTGGTTTGTTGGTTTGCACAAACTTTAACATTTGCCATAACTTTTGCAATATTGCAGATACAAACTTGATATTTGGCATGCATGTGTATCTCATGGAGCTGCACATTTTGAGTGGTGAGAGGTCAAGGTCAAGGTCATCCTTCAAGGTCAAAGGTCAAATATATGGGTCAAAATCGCTCAAACTTTAACATTGGCCATTCCTTTTGGATATTTGGAATGCATGTGTATCTCATGGAGCTGCACATTTTGAGTGGTGAAAGGTCAAGGTCATCCTTCAAGGTCAAAGGTAAAATATATGGGTAAAAAATTGCTCAAACTTTAAAATTGGCCATACCTTTTGCAATATTGAAGATAGCAACTTGATATTTGGCTTGCATGTGTATATCATGGAGCTGCACATTTTGAGTGGTGAAAGGTCAAGGTCATTTTTGAAGGTCAAAGGTCAAATATATGGGTCAAAATTGCTCATTCAATATACACTATAACTTCTTTACAACTTCTTTCATCTGCTTCATATCTCATATGCATATGTATCTCATACAGCTGAACGTTTGAACTTTGAGGTCACCCATCTAGGTCAAAGGTCAAGTTCTGTCAAGGTCAAGGTCATCCTCTTAGGTCAAAGTTTTTTGTTTTTTTTTTTGTTTTTGTAAACTGCNAGGCGTGCAAAATTGAAAGTGTCATTACATAATTCTTATGGAACATTATCGAGAAATGAATTATCTACACAGGTATGTAAATATTATTGCAATCCGTTGATATTAACTGTCTGATATCGGGGCATGAATGTTGCGCACAAAATCCTTGCGCAACAATATAGACAAAGAAGGAAAACTTTCCACCATTGTTTTGGTCCTTTACCCGTTGTACGCTCCAAATATTACCCATATAAAAAGTAGCTTAATATTTGAGAGCGTCAACAAGTTGGACTAACTTTGACATTGAAAAATGACCTAGACCTTTGACAAACCAGTTTGGTAGTTGCCCAAGACCATTAATGTTCAGGGCTAGTTGAATCGACAGAAGAGTTGTTACACGCTCTTAAGCAGATTCTCACTTCCACAGCCACCATCTTGTTGTCAGTATCAAACAGCATATTTTACGGCATCAATAGCGTAAGCATTGGGTACCTTAACCTTGAGTTTGGTTCATCACGCAGCACCACCAGTTCTGCCTATCAAAAGTGACCCTATTCAAGTCAACCTGGTATTTGATCGGCGCGGAATCTTATTTAGCCGAACTAACATTCCTTTAACAATGTGTTACGTCAAAAACACCAGATGCAATCGCGCAATACCTTGCAGTGATATATACTTAAAGAAAATGGAGAAATACCCACTGACGCATCTATATCGCTTCTACCAGCAGTCTTGTATTCCTTTGATATTTGCAACGTATCATATAGAACACACGCCAACTGTCTCTGCAGTATGGGAACCTTCCTAATTCAAAAGCGTTTAGATAGCTTACGTTGAATACCCTACAGCAAAAACATCAGCAATTAAACACTTGGAGGAACTTTTCTGTCCCTGCAGTCATGCAGATTTTGAAAGATAAGCTCTACCTTGACATTGCTCAGAATGTATTTCGTGTAGCTTGGACACCACGTTCTGACGCTTGTAGCAATAATTACATACTTGAATGATTAACGTTATTTTTCTATGTTTCCATTTTGATTATATATTAAGTGCTCCTTTTGTACATATTGCTCTAATAATTTGGAAATAAATATTCGATCTCTCTAGAATTGATAGAGGGAAATAAATTCTTACTCTTAGGATGAATGGTATAGTTTATTTCCCACAAACCACATCTCGAAGAAACATGTTTTTACTGTTTAACTGCAATTATTCTTGAGATTGTGCTAGTTTTTACCGGTATTATTAAATAACGTATTAAATCAATTTAAATGATACACTGTTCGAAATAATAGAGGCGGAATTGGTACGTAATGTTGAAACTCCGCCTGGACAAGTAGCGGAATGAGTTTTACGCGCGGAAATCATAAAATTTGTTGAAGGGCGTAATGCTACTGTTTTTTTGGGGCGTAAAACAAATCCGATCGTTTTTTATACTTAGAATTTTTGTGGAATTGATTTTGGGCGGAATTAAGCACTTTGTTGTTTCCGTGAGCGGAGTTTCATACCCAGGAAATGTTTGTGAAGCCTTGAGACGGAATTTTGAACTTAGTGGTTTTTACAGGGCGCAATATTGGACTTTGCAAATTTCTATGAAGCTGAATAGTAACTTAGTAAGTTTAATTTCAAAGAAAGAACAGAACGAATAATTACCGGAAAAAAACTCGTTCTTTGGAATATACGGGTAAAAAAATGTTCCGGGCAAAAACAGATCCGGGCGTATTTTTATACTTAAACGTTTTTGAAAGGCAGAAAAGGAGACGGAACTGTGAACTTAACATTTTCATGAAGCGTACTTTCAGACTTAGAATATTTTAGCATAGCTGTGGAAGAGTTTGAAATTTAGGAAATACTTTGTTTTAAGGATGTGTTAAATGTTGAAAGGGAACTAAATCAGAAACAAAGTTAGAATTAACATATATATTTATCTATTGTGGTCTTTAAGAGCTTCCACTTACGTCCATCCTTGTTTACTTATTGCTGCTCTTGATATGAAAAATTGTGACACTTTTATTTTTATAGAGTAAATTGACATGAAAAAAGAACATTTAAAACTAACAAGAACACCATATTGGACTACATGTCTATCGAATGATTGTTGAAATGGCTGATTTAAATAGTATAATTCAATTGTGTCCAATGCTATTGACATATTTTTATGGTTTGTATACCCTATCAGATATAACAAAAATAAAATAACATACATATCTAAGGCAGTTGAGGGCTATAATAGACAGCGGAACCGGTTTGCATCTCTCTCCAATGTACTATGTGACTATTTCCACTGCAACAGGACTATACTTTTAGTTTATTTTACCAAACAAAATACCGCCATGCAAACGAAGTCATGCATACAGGTAAGATTGAAAATCTAGCGTCCATTAACATTGTTGGTTCTTTTACAGATTTTAATCAATGTTACGCATAATATATCAACAAAAACATGTAAATATCGTCCAAAATAAAATGCAATATTAATTTACATTTCTTTGTTGTTGTTAAATTAATTATACTAACAAGTTGTATAATTATACTAACAAGTTGAAGGCATTTTAAGCGTCTAAGATCGTATTTCGCAGGTCGTGTGGCCTCAAACAACATCTCAACGATTTTAAACAAAATAACAAAATAACACTCTTACAAACCACTATACCGTGGGGTTTGATTAAGTTTGGTTAAAAGCAAATGATTGATTTAGTTTGATTTAAAGCAAATGATTAAGTTTGGTTAAAAGCAAAATAACTTTGTTCTATATATTAGATCTCCAATTTAAAATAACTTTACGTTTTATTCTCCAGGATTAGGAGTTGTAAAACTGTATGGATGGTGATGTGGTTTTCTACATAGTGTGCTCAAATAATACTCACTTTGCCGAAACTGCTCGCTCTACGTGATCACGTAGTCAATTTAGAATAATAAGTTTGTAATATCTTCTTTAATGCAACGATTAAGTCTTGATGTATATATTTTTTTTATAGCGTACAGTTATTCTTGACACAGTTTGTTTATAAATAATACATCAAAAATCAACACTGGTTATATACCGTTGTTCACATTTTTATTGTAGACTTTTTTATACTTTGAAGAGCTAACGACAAATACGAGGTGTAATATTTGGAATAAAGCATAATAAGGTTTCTTAAAATCATGTCAGTTTGGTCAAAGCAGGCTATTCCTTAGGACGCCAACTTGTTGTTTTGTTTTACTCATAACGCAAAATGACAGAAAATCCCTATGAATCGACAATACCACGCGGGATTTTCAGTTGGCTCAAGTCAAATTTCCGTAAACTCTTATTGATCTGTAGATAATATTTTGGCGAATTCATAAAATCGAACACGTTTTTAAATACTCAAATGCATTTATGTGCGTACATTAGAAACGTCACTTTTCCCATTTACATTCGGCCAGTAATTAACGAAAGCTTCTTTTTGTGGAGTATGTAGTCATCATCAAGAGAGTACATCTACGAAGTCGTATTTTCCTAGTTTATCATGCCAATTGAATTTTTTTCCAACTTAAATTTATGTTTTAAATAGAAATGTGTACATAGTACACGGATGCACCCGAATTATGTCACTAGGCACAGAAACAAGTGTTATGTGACACACTTAATGTAAAAATATAACACAACATGTATGTATCTTTGTAAATATGATTATTTCACAATTTGGGCATTGAACTTTTAACGAGTGGCATAGTTGGAGCATGCAAATTGTTGCCTTGATCTGATTATGAAGTTTGCCATTTGCCATCGGAATCCTATCGTGGCCAATAAAAAAATATACATGTCAGTCACACGAACATCTACCATCGGTATAACCACAAAGGGGCTATGCAAAAAACTGTCCATTGTGATCTTGGCTAAAGTGGGCATGCAGTGGCTATAATGTGTGCTAATTTAATTTTTAAACCTCACCATGCTCGACAAACATATGGACCGGGCTTGAACATGTACTATAACATTATCCTTGTAAGAGATATGCACAAACTTTAAGTGTCCGCAGTAACCACGAACTTGAAGCGAATGAGATGGTTGTTTGCACTCGACACGTCGTCTTGACTTGTTAATCAGTTGTGTCATTTACTTTGAGAAAGGGATACAGTTGGTGTCACGCGACTCGTTGTCTTGATATGATGATGAATTGCGCCAATTTGTTTCCAAATCCCATAATTCACGACATACCAATGGGAAGAATATGTGAAAACTTCCAGTGTCAAATGAGACCTTAGACGCTGGTTTTCATTGCCTATGATCAGACGATGTGTCTAAAAGAAATCCTACGCTCCTCGGTCAAAGGTCAAGGTCACAATTCAAGGTCAAAGATCCTTAAACATGCCTGACATAATTTTAATATAGGATTATTATTCCATGACCATACGACGTGTACAAAAAAAATCTAATGCTCGATGGAAAAAAAGTTTAGGTCACAATTAAAAGTCAAAGGTCAGTAATGCCATTAATGAATGTTGATGCCAAGGGTTATAATTATGTTTCCCGTTATTATAATAGGATGTATTATGTACTATTCTTATGTGATTTATTTGTGCATTGAAATACAATTCAATGAAACTTGAAAGACAAATTTAAATGAATGACAACGATACGTTTTCAACTGGGTTTATTGCATTATGTCTAAGATTATAATCTACATTAAGTTTAAATGTAACAGACATTCATCATAATGCGGGGTAACAATCAAAATATTATAATACTGAGGAATGGAAAATCAAAGATACCGTGAAACACGATTTGTGTTCTTAGTTGGTACATGTAAATCAAGACAAAAGTATCACGCCTAATACAAACAAATGACTGTCAACTACATAGAACTAAATAGCATTGTTAAACTTTTATTGTTAACATATACACATCTCGACATACAGTCCTGACTAGGCATCGTCTTTACAACCACAGCATCGGTCACAAGTTCGAGCTCCCGTCACACAAGAGAAAATGTTTTGTTTACATGTGATTTTATATCGTGAGTCAGTGTAGTCAAGGTACTTCCCAAAATCTCTAGATAACGGCCGCTCCTGTTGTTGTGCACTTTTTGCACGTTTTGCACTTTTTATAGCAATATTTTGAACAATAACAAAATAAGCGGAATAGAATTGTAATACACTTTGCAACGTACTTGTAAACAAAGAAATATACTAAACATGACTCAATAAACACTACTATAACTATTGATGTTATAAGACAACCAAGAGGGATGTCAGGGTACAGCCTAGCCCAGCCTGTCTGTAAGCTTATGTTTTTGGCTTGCATTAACCATATACAAAGTGCTTTGATGGATACATCATATATTGAAGACGTTTTACATTTGCGGCATGGCGCTTTTGCAGCTTTGTTCCACCGTCTGCATAAAATGCCAATTGAAATTAGCAAATACAATACACAATATGTGCTAAAGATGCACCAGTCACACGTACTATATAAAAACCCCTTATGTTCGTTTCGGAAGCACAGATTGAAAAGTGGTAAACGTTTTTTTAAATTTTCTACATCGTAAACAACTGCTATGCAAGACAGAACAGAAAAGACATATACAACCGTCATTGCTAATACCAATAGCATATCAACACATTCCTTGCTGCATATATATTTACGAAAACGTCCCTGGTTTTTGTTTTCCTCTGTTGGAAGCTCGGCTACATTCTGTGATCCATTTGGATGAGCTGCCATGATTATAATGATGTTCGAGGAGCACGTTAGAAACTGTCAGATAGAACAAGCGTTTTTTTTGTAAGAATGTTTTACTGTTTCCTTCCTTCTAAAGCTGAAAGGCTTCTATTGTGCCACCAAATAATATGTTCGTCGAAACAGGTAAGACCGCAGTACATGATGGATACACTGAAATAATTATTTTCAATAAATAATATTTGAGAAAACACAAATTTATATTACAATATAATAATCATAACATACATGAGAAAGTAAAAAGGTAAGATAGTAAGAACGTAAGAAAGTAAGACAGGAAGGAAGGAAGCAAGGAAGGAAGCAAGGAAGGAAGCAAGTAAGGAAGGAAGCAAGGAAGCAAGGAAGGACGCAAGCAAGGAAGTAAGCAATGAAGCAAGCAAGGAAGCAAGGAAGCAAGAAAGGAAGGAAGGAAGGAAGCAAGGAAGGAATAAAGCAATGAAGCAAGGAAGGAAGCAAGGAAAGAAGCAATTAAGGAAGGAAGGAAGGAAGCAAGGAAGGAAGCAAGGAAGGGAGCAAGCAAGGGAGCAAGAAAGGAAGGAAGCAAGGTAGAAAGCAAGGCAGGAAGCAAGGAAGGAAGCAATGAAGGAAGCAAGGAAGGAAGCAAAGAAGGAAGCAAGAAAGAAAGCAAGGAAGGAAGCAAGGAAGGAAGCAAGGAAGGAAGCAAGGAAGGAAGCAAGCAAGCAAGCAGCAAACAAGCAAGAAAGCAAGCATTAAAGCAGCAAACAAGCAAACATGCACGCCATACACTATTTTGTATGTCTTTTCAGACATTAACATTCACAATGTGTGTGCTCATTTATATAATTGAATTGTAAAATGAAACATCCTACCAACATTTCCACAAGACTGTCTTTATCAAATCGCATTTTCGGTTTGAATGTACCATATACTGTACACAGCGTATATAATAATAACATTTCATATGCAGATAAGTCTTATCGGTGGTGAACTGATATGCTTTTAACGTTTGTGGCTTTGTTTATAACCATTTTTGTTCGGATTTATTCGTAATGAGAATGACGTAAGCCGGTGTTTGGCTTACAGTACCAAGTTTTTGTTTTCACTTTCTATTCCAGAAACATTGGTTCTGTTGCCATCATACGTTAAACACGAATTCGCTTCGGATGAATAATTGGTTAATTAGGTCATATGCGGCCAGCTTAGCTCCAGCCTAGTAAAATAAGAAAACTTGCTTCTTCTATATAACTGAAGGACAAAAAAATACTTTTGCGAGCAGAGAAACACATATTTATATCGACATACTTCGATTTGTATTGTATGTATACTGAACTTTGTGGTGAATGCCAAGGTCACGGTTTCTAACATAATAGAGAACAGATTTCTACTCTTGAACTCGTGTTTACATGGTTAGTAAGGTTAAGGTCACAGATAATTTAAAAAAAGTATTATTGTGTGTCAGTTTTGAGGTTGAATAAAAGAGGGCCAGGTTGGATTATTGTTAAAACTTAACGATGATTTAGCAGCTAGTGCATATATTTACACTCAACACTGTTCCTTACATAGCATAACTAAGACAATAACTATTTTATGTATGTTAATGTAGCTTGAGTTACCAAACATATTATAGCAAACACAAGGAATATGTCAGTTATAATTGTGGTACTTGAGTTACTCAAGCTAGTATGACTGAGTGACCCAAAATATTATTACATTGAACAGAAATATATGTATTTGAATTAACTCATGGTTAAAACTATTTTGGTGTTTTAGTCCTTCATACATGTTCTTTTTTAATTTAAATTATATTGTATCGCAGCTTGTCTTATTGCATTTGTTTAAAGAGTAATACTTATATTAATAAGACATAAAACGGCACTTATTTTCTCGTTTAAAAGACACGCAATGTTAAATAAATGTTATTTCTTTACATGTAATTTATTGTTATGCTAAACGTATTTGTGAGTTGTTTGTTTGGTACGATGTTGTGTTTTTTTTTTAAATAAAATATACTTTTTTTATCAGATTGAAGACAACTAATTAATTTGGGTTTTAAAAAGCAGTTATTAGTTTCGGAATGATCTTTACAGAATCTGCCATTAAAAGTTGTAATAGACATAACTTTTCAAGCAAAAATCTGTATAAAAAAATATTGAAGGGTTACCACATTGCCATTCCGATTTGTACATTCACTGGAAATGTATCATGCATGTAAGTGATACCCGTGTGGTCCACTTTTGTAGCGAAATTTATTCAACATATAACAAAAAAAAAATCACTGTCAATTTTACAATACTCACAATTGATTTTGGAATGTCCTAAATTAATATCGACGAACGTGCTCATATCGGGACTTCTTGATACCACGATTACATTATATCGATTAAGATATCTCGAGAGGAGTCCTAAAAGGTCCAAATATCACTTAAGAGATGTTCAATATTCATCGAAAGCCTAGGGAAGAGCCTCAAACCTGTCCTGACCAATCTTGAACTAATCAAATACATGTTAATGGCCAACAAGATACGAAGGTGCATATTTGATACAGATATGGAAGCACGACTGTGTTATGTAGGTCGTTGTTGACATGTGCCCGTTATCATTTGATGAAGTATTAGTGCAGTAATAGATTAACACGAATCTGATAGGATATTCATTTTGATTGTTGTAGAGTGTATACTTATACTTATTAATACATTCAAAAGTCAAAAATGTCATCTTGACGCACCACTTTCTATGGTGAGCCATGGTTTGTATACAATTTTCACAAACAACTTATTATGAACTGGTATGACGCGCTGAAAAAACTAGTCAACAACGTTAATACTGCAAAGAAACGAAACCAGATGTGTTTTAAAAGATTGTGTTAATGTTATTCAAACGATTGCACAATCCAGCGTTAGACCTGTAAATAATGTAAGCTTCTACGATTATAACTTTTAAGAAATACATAAAGCCATACTAAAGTCACTATGCGAAAACAGTTTTCTATTCTAAGTTAAAGTGTCCATGCCATTTATCAAACTGTCCCCAAATACAATCTCATGCTAGGTCCGCATGTAAGCTATCAGAACAAAAACGGTTTGAATAATACCTAAATAAACACTTAAGTTATGGAGCAAAGTTTAGTCCTAGTTTAGTATCAGTGCCCTAAAAGTTACATAAATCCCCCTAACTGGAAATGCAAAAAGTGTGTATGCATGTCGGTTAACTACCAACACAGACATTGTAGCGCATTACCTCCATACACAACTTTTGAGTGGAAAACACTTTTCTGCGCCATCCGACCGACTACCAACCGGCGCATCCACCCTCCATCCCTAAATCTAATAATCTTGATTTTCAACATAATTGAAAACCTTGTTAGATATTCGAACAACGATTTCAAGGATAAATAACTAAAGTTCAGTCTATTTTATTTGTTTATTTGTGACACAAGCTACAAGCTTCCGTCTCCTGATACTTATACAGTACAATCTAAATACATACAAAGAAATTTGCCTAAACCGTTGTATACGAGTACATAATGAAAGCATCATAACGCTTGACAATTTTGACTATTGGTTGTTTGTCAATATTAAAGAGAGTCATATTATACAGATTAATGTCATATCAAAGCTAGCTCTTGGGACAGTTTAAAAGACAAAATATATTACAGTTAAGATGCATACCAGACAATGTAAGTTTACGTGTTTGTTATTTCTAGATACATGTAAAACAATTAGTAAAGGCTGTGTTATTATAATATACATGTATACATATACCAAAATGACATAACGACATAGCATTTATGAAGTGACATTTTAGTACTACCATTAACACTTTATAATATTAAACCTGATGAATTTGCTTTTTTGTCTATGAAAGTGCAATAAACGAGCAAATTCTTTCTCAAATAAAGCGTTTAATAATATAAAACAATATAAAAAATAAGCTGCTACGAATGTTGTATATGGCTTTTTTCAACATAAGTTTATTCACGATAAATGCCACCGACAAATTATTGTATGTTATATCAATGTGCAATAGAGAAGTGTCATACTATTTAGACACCAATTTGTAAATAAAAACAAACAGTACGCACATAACCGATCATGCTCCAGAGGGGATTATCACGTGATAGTCAAGATGGCGACTTCCATGCCGAGACAGGTATGTTTCGCTGTTTTATACAAAATCAAGATGGTAAACATAAAGCTTTTTTCAGTGTCTCTGAATTGTTTCTCCTCATTACATTGTGAATATTTTCTATAATATATTTGCATAAGAACCAATTTAGCAAATATCGATTTTTGTTGGGCACATTTAAGACACATTGAAAAAGCACGATTCGTTTTCTATTATATAAATATGTTGATATTAGAGACTTAATAGACGAATTTGATCGTTTCTATCAGCATTTATAAAAATAATCATGAAACTCTAGAACCACCAGGACATTTATTTCGATTAACATGCGTTAGCATTTTATTTTAATTAAGTTACCATTTACCAATACAATACACGGTTAATACATGCGACACAACAATAAACAAACAATGATTAAAGGAAGGGTTAACGCCTTTGAACGAATATTGCAAATCATTTCAGGATTACATCCTGCATCGCACCCTTAGACCACAATTTACTAAACAACATTGAAGTATAAATAAAAATTAACCTCATAACATTAAAAGCAATACATTAATGTGTTTTCAGTACAATTGTATATTTCAATTGTCGAGTATTGCCCGAGCTTCAGTATTAAAACTTTCTGAGTTACGAATTCAAGACATTTTCGAAAACAGGATACGATCCTTCCTCTGTAGTGCTTTCATGTTATCTGCCTGTTCTGCGATGGTTCCGGAACGCAAGCGTCCTTAACTGGGCCTGATTCTCTAAAGCTTCGTCGTATGTGAACATGTAATATCGGCGTTGGCTATAATCTGGTGCTAAGCGTATGTCATACTTATTAATTGTCTTATTTACATGGCATTTACACACTGTTTTAAATCGACAGTATATAGTCGAATAATGTTACCAATACACCAGTCAAGCAGATTATTTACAAAATACAAGATTTAA
>VMBQ01007582.1:16729-44486 GCA_007657795.1 Dreissena rostriformis | reverse complement strand
GTTAAAACAAGTTGTTTAGACGTTCTTTTCACAGCTTTTTATTATAATATTATTACACGTAAACAATGTGTTTTGTTTTCCACTACCACGAACTACTCTAAATGTTCGTCATTTAATATATTGTAATAGGAAATAACTCAGTGGATGTAAGCAGAAACATACAACTTTTTTCTGCCTAGAGCTCCCGTCACACTTTGACCACGTCCATGAAGACCGCGCTGCGTCCTGAAAATGTCGTACGACGTAGCGAGGACGGGGTATTTTGGGGATGTTACGAGTCCCGCTCACAGATTGTGGGATGCAAAGTGGTGCAGAACTCATCGTCTAGCAGATAGTCCATGTCCGCCCTCATCCGCAAGCAAAGGGGCGTGTTTCCATTGTTCGGCCGCTGTGGGCCCCAAAAGCCGCTCTTTTCCTGGGGCAGATGGATGGGAGTGCCGTCTGAATAGCGCCAGATCCAGTCGCCTGTTATAGAACGATACAATACAATGGAGCGTCCGAAAATGTCAATCATTGTATTTTAGATTACTTCGAAGGCCTTACATTTATTGAGGCAATTATTTATTCTATGGGAAAACTGGTGTCATAAGAGAAGATCTTAAGAACCCTCTAAGATTAGATATCAAACCCGGGACATTCTGATCGCAAAGCGGAAACCAACTCCACTAGAACAATGCGTTCTTTACTAATATCAAAATCGATCTGTCTAGAAGGAAATAACCCAGTGAGAATTCCATGAATGTGCAATATCATCGAAGTATCACAGTGTGATATTTCGCAGATTGCATTTAAGATTGGTGCGAATGTCGTTAAAATCGCTTTTTGCGGAAACTCCGATGTGTTCACGGTATTCGGCCTATAAAAGCCAGAGGCCTTTCCTATCTAATACTTTACGCCAAATTGATGGTTCGACAGATTATTTAGCTCTCAGCAAATTAATATTAACGATATTTTCCTTCCATGGCTTGTAAACCATGGAAAACAATTGGAAACAAGTACTGAAATTAACTGATTAAAGAGGTCGGTGCTCAGCGATTACAAATCTTAACAATGTACCGTAACTTAAAGTGGACATACGATGTTTAATACGATTAACTCCTGTTGCTTTTTGTGCAAGTATGCTGAGGATATGGGACTTTTATGGGGCATGAAAGACAACCAATATTAATGACTCGCATCTATTTGCGATGTCGACATCAGTATAAACTAGTTTCAAGCGAGTTTCAAAGTTTCGGAATGTAAAAACATGGTCGTATAAAATGGAATTTTAAATTGGATTTTGCCAACTCCATTTAACTTTTGTTTCTGTTATAAGCGTTNAAAAAAAAAAAAAAAACAGAAACAAGCTATTTTATTATTTTGTTGTATATACGATAAGACTAATGAAACTTGACACAAATTATCATGAGATAATTTTTTAAATCATATTAAAGCAAATTGAAAATGTAAACCGGTTGACGTATTTCAAAGCAAAACTGTTATACTAATATGAATTAAGAAACTAAATGCAACAGCAATTCTATTATAAATGCTTTTTTCATGTTAAGTACATTTTCGTTGACCAACTTTGCATTCACTACAAGGTCACGTTCACTGTGAAATGCTAAACATTTTAGATGTTAGTGGAACGATTCTAAGACGAAACAAAAACAAGTTGTTAGTTTTCTCTTTTTCTCTAACATCGACGGAAAGTATATGTAGTTCGATTGTCTAAACCTTTTTTGTTTGTTTACTTTTTTATACACCAGTTAATCAAACTAATGTCTTGTTTTAACTCTAAAATATTTTTTTTACATACGTGGAATTTTCTAACAAAAATACCTTCAATAAATTCAATTGTTCGCATGGGTACTTTAAATGTCTATGAAAATTCTTTCGCATTCAAATTGATATAGTTTGTGATTATCATAATCATTGTCATCTAACCGTAAATTCATGTTCTGATTCGTAAAACAGATAACATGATGTTTGTTAGCCGGTTACAATGCTTATAATAATGCTAACAGTATTAAATTGCTGATGCTTTATTGATGATCTGAGTGTCAAATAATTTGCATAATGGAATGATTTCTTTATTATAGTTGCATGCTGTTTTCAAGATCGTAACTGTGTATTACATTGTGTTTTGCCAATTTACTATAACCATCAAGGTATGAATTGATTCGTTTAATGGGAAAACTACGAAAAACAAAATAAACAATGGCTCATGACAAAGTCCTAGAGAAGCCATTGCTGAATTTGACCCCGGAGGGCTTTTTTGCACTGTCTGACAACTGAAATCGCTCCAGCTTTGCATCTCGGACTGTCGGGAAATTTCCTCTTCGTACTGGTACATTGCCAAATAAAAATTCCAAAAGCAACTGACTGGGTGGGTATCGCAGTCTGTGACATTTGCTCGTTGGTAGTATGCGGACCGTCTTATATTATTTCAATTAATGAACTATTGAATTACTTCATGCCATAAAGTCTCTGCAGTTTCCACTTCATGATTCTGACCTCGATTTCTTTGATCAATGTTTCCGCTGTCGTCCGTAGGTCCGTAATTATCTCAGCACGGATATGTAAAATTGTCGGAGCATTAGCGATTTTGTTTCAATCGGCATTGTGTCGCCTTCAAAAGTCCTAAACAAGAATACGCCGTCTGAATTTTGTTTTCAAATCAATCAACAGTGTTTATGTTTAAACAAACATAACATTAGCCTTCAACAAAAAGACATTATATTATCAACAATTATGTGTGAAGCAATGCAAGCTGCTGGATTTGATTTGCTGTATACAATTTCAGTTCAATAATAGTATGAGGTTCGCTAAAACCCTCATGAAATGTTTACATTTATATTTCTATATTGATCATTAAAAACATTTTCTTACAAAGCTATGTGTTCCCTCTAGCAAACATATAAAACATATGAACATACATAAGTACATTTCTAGCTACCATTGTATTTATTTGTGTGTATTGGAACCAAATGTATCTTTTTTATACGATATTTTGTCTCAGGAAGATCTATTTATATAATTGCTGTGCACTCTACAAAATGACAAAAAACATGTGCAATTGCTATCAAACGTTCAATATCAGTTTCTAAATTAAGCACTTTAGATATAAAAAAGGGGAGACGCTGGCAGATATTGTGATCAAAACCACCATGAATACAAATAGGAAAGAAGCGCCCAGAGGTCATTTCGGCCCAGGCGGCAATAAAGCCGGGCCTATAAGACCTCTTATGCCTGCTTGACTTTTTATTATGTATAATGATAATTAATAAAATAAAATGCATGATTTTAATCCATGATTTTTGTTTACTTATACCGCATTTGTGCGTAGCTTTTGTTTCGTTATAATCTTTATTGTTTACCAGTGTTTACTAAAGTACGAGCGCATTTTTTTTGTATTGAATCTTCTATCGAAGCGGTGTTGTGTCAAGCAAAGGAATTGATGTTTTCCCACGAGTACTGAAAACTGCGGCGACAAGCATATGCCTCGTTACAGTACCATTTTAGATTGAACAAACCGTGAGAAATTCGCAAATGTTGAACTGTTCGAAAAGCAAATAAAGACAACAAAACATAAAGCTGGGGTGGCACAAACCATTAGGGAAATGTCAAATGAATATCTATAAAACAAATTCAATACATGCCTAATATTGTGTGATGTTTTTACAAAAGCTTCTATTAATAATTGAACAAGAAAAATGTACATTTAAGAAGATTCAACGACATCAATTACAGATAAAAGTATTGCACTGTTCGGCAAGGAAATGTATGCTCGCGAACGATAATGGCACTTGAACAGGAAGCGACAATCAATATCCGGAAGTAAACATCGGCTTAAGCGATCTTGGGACTAAATCTGCTTTGCATTGATGTAATTACCGTTGTATGAACTTTGATATGCTTAATACTTATATTGAGCCAGTTGTAAGTACTTCCGTATCAATAAAGACGATAAAAAGAAAATAATAATAACGCATTATTTTGCAACTTGTGTGTTCCACAAACATAGTTTGCATACTTTTTTATAACATAGCAAACGATGAAACTCTAAGAGCGAAAAAGCCCTAGGTTGCTCACCTGTATATTTTCTGATGTTCGGCTCCAGTAATACGTGTGTTCGTTAGGTGCGGGATGTGCGTTAAAACAAGTTGTTTAGACGTTCTTTTCACAGCTTTTTATTATAATATTATTACACGTAAGCAAGTTGTTTTTTTCCACAACCACGAACTACTCTAAATGTTCGTCATTTAATATATTGTAATGGGAAATAACTCAGTGGATGTAAGCAGAAACATACAACTTTTTCTGCCTAGAGCTCCCGTCACACTTTGACCACGTCCATGAAGACCGCGCTGCGTCCTGAAAATGTCGTAGGACGTAGCGAGGACGGGGTATTTTGGGGATGTTACGAGTCCCGCTCACAGATTGTGGGATGCAAAGTGGTGCAGAACTCATCGTCTAGCAGATAGTCCATGTCCGCCCTCATCCGCAAGCAAAGGGGCGTGTTTCCATTGTTCGGCCGCTGTGGGCCCCAAAAGCCGCTCTTTTCCTGGGGCAGATGGATGGGAGTGCCGTCTGAATAGCGCCAGATCCAGTCGCCTGTTATAGAACGATACAATACAATGGAGCGTCCGAAAATGTCAATCATTGTATTTTAGATTACTTCGAAGGCCTTACATTTATTGAGGCAATTATTTATTCTATGGGAAAACTGGTGTCATAAGAGAAGATCTTAAGAACCCTCTAAAATTAGATATCAAACCCGGGACATTCTGATCGCAAAGCGGAAACCAACTCCACTAGAACAATGCGTTCTTTACTAATATCAAAATCGATCTGTCTGGAAGGAAATAACCCAGTGAGAATTCCATGAATGTGCAATATCATCGAAGTATCGCAGTGTGATATTTCGCAGATTGCATTTAAGAATGGTGCGAATGTCGTTAAAATCGCTTTTGCGGAAACTCCGATATGTTCACGGTATTCGGCCTATAAAAGCCAGAGGCCTTTCCTATCTAATACTTTACGCCAAATTGACGGTTCGACAGATTATTTAGCTCTCAGCAAATTAATATTAACGATATTTTCCTTCCATGGCTTGTAAACCATTGAAAACAATTGGAAACAAGTACTGAAATTAACTGATCAAAGAGGTCGGTGCTCACCGATTACAAGTCATTAAAATGTACCGTACCTTAAAGTGGACATACGATGTTTAATACGATTAACTCCTGTTGCATTTTGTGCAAGTATGCTGAGGATATGGCACTTTAATGGGGCATGAAAGACGGCCGATATTAATGACTCACGTGTATTTGCGATGTCGACATCAGTATAAACTAGTTTCAAGCAAGTTTCAAAGTTTGGGAATGCAAAAAACATGGTCGTATAAAATGAAAATTTTAAACTGGATTTTCCCAAATCCATTAAAATTTTGTTTCGGTTAAAAGCGTTAGATTTCAAAACATACAAGTTATCATTTTGCTATGTGTAGTCCGAGGCCAGTGGCACACGTTTGCGTAAAAAATATTGAAAAAAAATCAGCGGTACCGATGTCATATAAGAAGGATTTCGATAAGTTCCAAGTACCAAAATAGTCTACGAACCTGAATAGGTATTTTTTCCCTCTATCCAATAAGTGAGACCTGCAGTTGCTATAAAAGAATACAAAACAGTGCAATTCATGGTGTTTCATGATCTTTTAGTAGTTGTAGTGGTGTAAGCTATGGTGGTAGTGGTAAAAGTAGCATAAGTTACGAACGTTTCGGCATTAGAAGTAGTATAAGTGGTGGTGGTTTTTGTAGCTGTTGGTGTTTAAAAAAGTATTGCTAGTCGATGTATCAATCGTGAAGATGAAAAAGATAAAACTTAAGAAAAATAAATACAAAAACAAAAGACAAAAACGAAGATGAATAGTAGCAGCAGCTACTGTTTTTATCAAAAAAGGTAACACAACTAACATTTCGACGTCATTATGGTGTTCTTGTAGAACTGAAGTCGTTCTNCAGCTGCATTTTTCAAAAAAAAGTCACAACGGATAGTCGAATGATTGAGTCATTGCCATCGAGCGCCTGTGACAGTGTTTCTTCACCCATGCAACCCCACTGACGACGCACTTGTATGCTATGACGTCATCATAAGTGAAAAAATTTGAATTAACCGCTCACTCTTCTGTTGACATGCCGTCGAAAAAGACGTAAACCGCCTCATTTAAGCTTAAAGTTGTTGAAGTTGCAGAACAACATGGAAAGCACTATGCTTCAAAACACTTTAATGTGCATCGAAAACGTGTACAAGATTGGTGCAAGATGAAAGATGAATTGTTGAAAGCCCCAAAACTGCAAAACGTATGAAAGGAGGAGGTCGCCCACTCAAGGTAGAGCATAATTCTTTAGCAATGTTATTAGCTTTTGTCATGAAAATGAATAATTTTGATTTCTTTATCAAGTTACATAACTTTGGTACCGAATAGTATTTTTAGCAATCCATGCCGTATTTTACTGGTATTAGAGCAGTACCCGTGACAATCCGGGACGAATGGCATGTATGTTTACGGTATGTTAGTATTATTATTTCTATAAGGTTCTTGCCAATTACCTTGTTGATATAAAACGAATTTTCCGTCAATAAAATGCAATTACTTTACCCCTTAGCAGCCGAGAAATGGGGGGGGCGCTATTATTTTTATCACTCCTTCATTTTATAATACAATGGGGGCGCGTTTATTAGGGCGGGAGCGTTTATTAGGATAAATACGGTAAGTGGTGGTGGTTTTGGTAGCTGTTGGAGTTTAAAAAAGTATTGCTAGTCGATGTATCAATCGTGAAGATGAAAGAGATACAACTTAAGACAAATAAATACAAAACAAAAGACAAAAACGAAGATGAATAGTAGCAGCAGCTACTGTTTTTATCAAAAAAGGTAACACAACTAACATTTCGACGTCATTATGGTGTTCTTGTAGAACTGAAGTCGTTCTAGTGTTTTCATCCTGGCCAGATGGCTTCTTTGAGAGCCGCACACTGTTTCAGCTTCGGCTTGAGTGTAATTCTTCATGGAATACACCCTGAAATATTGGCATTCGTTGTAATGTAATTGCAACTTTAAAAAACGGTTTGTGCGGTGTCCGATTTTGAAATTGTCCTAAATCTCTCACTCTTTCCAAAAAAACTTGTTAATGAAATATATATGGCTGTTGGTCTTTTATCAAGCCATGCAATTTTCTTAAATTTCTGTTAACTTAATGTCTTGATTCGTTGATAATTTCAATATGTAATTCATTACCTTTGTATGTGACCGCTATATGGAATACATTTAACACGTGGGATTCCAGGTATCATACTGCGCATATGAAATTGTGAGTTTCTGGGTGGTCATTGGAACACCAATGACAATATGTTGTACGTGAAAATATGCTGTTTCTAAATGTATCATGTTCACATGCTACATGTAATATACAGAATGCGCATAAGGTAGGTGAAAAGTAAAACGCACATTGTACAAGTCAACGAATGTCATGCCGTTCAAAAGCGCATTTCCGGGCATGTAAAACACATTTGTAAAGAACAATCGTGCGACTGCTTATTATTGAAGATGAATATAAAAAGGCAAGTTAAAGTAGAGAACGCTTCCCATAACACGTCAAGTAACACCGTTACATCAAATTTCTCTTTAACACTAGAAAATGAACTCTGTAGAAATAAAATGTTGGTGTTTTAATTGCAAATGCAGCAGGAGCTGCTTTGAAAAGCTGATTATAAAAAAAATATTATATCCAGGCAGTGGGAACTATTAAAAAGATTGGTGTTGGATTAAAGAACTATCACACAAGTATTTTACACTTTTACGAATTTTAATTCTACTTTTTACTTCTACTATGACAAGAAGTATACATGTACCCAAAAGGCATTTGCAAATTCACAGAAGACTAAACTTGTTCTTGTTTTGGAACTTGTGTTATTATCAGATTACTTCTTTTTAACTATCACTGATATACTCGAAACATGTGCCGGATTTAGGGACTGTTACTGTAGTTAAAATACCTTTAATCTCGAATACATAATTCTCGTCACTTTTCATTTACAAAGGCAGAAGTCTTCAATTCCATATTTATATGTTTACTTTCATATGTAGCCGTTTATGGTGTTCTTTTACCTGAAGTAAAACGTGTCGTTAGGAGCAACTTGGGCCAAAGTCCACTCTGACGTATTGCTGTCGACTAAGTTTGATGACGTCACTGAAATACCAATGAATATTATACGGTTCACGTTTAAGTTGATTGGTCGATCGTGTCGAGGCGCACGTAAAATGCATATGTTTTAAAGCAGTTACTATGCCATTGTTATAAACGTAAATATCGTCGATGCACACGTTGTTTATAAAATTCAGAAAACATACCATTTGATATCGAATATGCCACACTTGATGACGTCACTTCCTTCCCATCCGAGTACGTTCTGACGTCGATTGTTGTCTGGTGAAGCTGACAGTCGCCATCTACCGGCGTATATAATATCGTGTTACAGTTAGCCAGTCGGCTACACGCGGTGCAGCAGGCGACAACATTCCAAGACTGGAGTCTGAAACAGACAAAACTTTGTCCGTCTGCTCTCGGATACCAACCTCCTCGTAGAGATTTGTCTAGATCCGAGCATAGCTTAGCTAGCGACGTAACCACTGCGAGAGGTAAATGTAGTTTTTGATAAAAATAAATATGGTATGTTTCAGGCATGGGAGGGGTGTTTCCTCGCCATGGCATAGAAAATGTTAAATTGTTCGATGCCTGAATCTTACATGCGTTACAGCAGGCGACAACAATCCCAAACTGGTATCTGAAGCATATGAAACTTTGTCCGGGTTACTCTCGGATGGCAATTGCCGGACATGGAGTTGACCATTGCTTTTGCTAGGAGAGTTACCACTACGAGAGGTTTGCTTCGGGTGTGGTTGGGATCTCTGTCACCTCGCTTAAGAACCCTACATTGCGAAATTTCGTGTTTATTTAAAAGGTGTGTACATTATTTGTTACTTTGTTTAAAAACAAAATACAAATAATGAACGCATAGTTCATATCAGGTATTTGTCCTGCAATACAAACTGGTATTATTCAATATATTTCCTTACTTCTAAAACAAATCTACACATGTGTCTGTGTTCTTGTCCGTGTTCACAGTTTGCAATCACCGACATGACTATTGTATATGGTAATTGCTCGGGAGAAGTGTCCCCTCGCTTAAGAAACCGTTCAAAAACTAAATAAAAATTATGAACGCATAATTCATATCAGGTATTTGTCCTGCAATAAATAAGTGCATTCTTATATAATAACTTCTGAAACAAACTTTTCAAACATTCACTTGACTGTTTCGACAGTTTGCAATCGCCGACTGGACTGTTTGTATGGCAATGTCTCTATGGTAACTCCTTCCATTGATATTGTTCATCTACTTCTTTAAGATGTGCTATTGTTACGATTAGTACAATCATTCATTTCAATTTCATGACGTGCTGTTGTTTGTATTTATAATTTAAATGTGGTATACGTTACGTAACTTATGTCAAATAAACCTGTATTGCATATTTGTTAAACACTTCAATTGTACATTAATTGTAGCAGTTTAAGATACAATACATACATTTCGATTCATATGCTTTAATAGCATGGTAGGAATGCAATTGGTTCTTCTCTATTCACCTAACTACATAAGCAACCGGTTATGCCAGAATGAGCCCTATCTGAGGCTCAAATCTTTGCGTTTTGTCTGGAAGCAAACACCTTAATTACTAGGCGAGACGGTGGTCACATTTGATAAAATTGTATACAATTAAGGGGGAACGCACATGCGTATATGACTCTTGTATATTGCGGTCATAATATAAAACCCCGATTTGGCCTCATATTTCAACTGACTTTTTCATCTATTAAATGTGTAGTCGAACATAACCACAATGTCCGACGGATCATAAGCCGATTACGTCATACCTGACTAGGTACCCGGATGCGGGACGCCATTTTATATCCGGTACAGTCCGTTGAAACAAGATCATCCTTGCGCTGATGAACCCTACTAGAAAAATATGTACACATTATCATGTTTTTTTTTTTCACAAACAATTATTAAGTATTTTATACTACGTTAAATTTGGTGGTTTCAATATCATGATTTCAGGAGAATTTATTTCTTGTTCGCATTAGCTGAAGCCCACTCGTTTATGTCCGTAATTAAGATTTTTGTCTTCCAAACGTTAGATAGAAAAAACTGCAGACCATTTAATTATTTTGCTATTTATTTAGTGTTTTATGTTCAGTGGCGAAAAAGGCCCGTGTGGCTTAGTATTGCAGCGTATTCACTAATGCTATTGGAACGATAGGAGGTGTGTTAGATTATGCAAATCGCCAAGTGCACATTTGGACACTAAAAGCCTTATTTCATGAACATTCATAGCCAACAATCATATAACTAGGCAGAACTGAACATAATATTTCATGCGATCATAATAAAAACAATTAAACAACGCACGAACAGCATGATTAACGTAATATTGCATGGGTTAACACCTGCAGTGATCCACCAAACAAACATTATTCCATTCATTCCCTTACCGGCGAACACAACTATTAGTCCGAACAACATGACGCCACCTGTAGAATGCTTGCTCGCAGAATGCGCCGTTTGCTGTCCGGTTTTTAGCGACTCTTCTTATCCGATACCAATGTCACGATGCGTATTATATACGGCAGACCGTTTAACAATTGCCTAGGCATGGATTGACTTTAAAGTCGATACTCGACAGTTATTTGACGATAACGCGAAAGTACAATGACGGTACCTCGACAATACGACATCACGATGACGATAACACGACCATACGACATCACGATTACCGTTACGCTTAAACATTACAGGGCGACGACGATAACACGACAATACGATGGTGATATAACGACAGTTCAAGGACGTTTTTAATTTCGTANAAATGACGTTAAACGATATGAGGTCGATGTATATCGACCTCATATTTATAGGAGTAGGTTTTCACATGCATTTTGGTTGTAATAATCCAACTCCTACTACTACTAGCTACTGACCCTTGTGGTCGCTGGGAGTTGCAATTCCTAAACGCATTTTTCATGAATGCATGCCGCCTGGAATATGAGCCACATAATTCTTTGATGACCGTTTACCACGTAAAGATGTGTCTGTGGTTAAGGGTCGAGTAATGCAGGGACCAAAACTTAGCTCACATACTCGCAAAATGCGAGCGAGATTTATGGATAGCGAGTTGAAAAATATAAAGCTTGCAATTTTCTGCGAGTAGAAATTTCAGATTTCTCAAACCTGTTTTTCCATAAATCCTTTTAGTATTGAGAGATACTTACTTTCTATATTCACGACATTTATTTTTCGGAACAAAGAATTCATACCTCGCATCTTTATTTGAAATTGGTAACCCCCAACATGCTCGCGTCAAGAATTTCCAAGATGGCGGTCGTGTCAAATTTGCTTGGCATGACGCGATAAAAGGCCTCGTTTTCCGCATAAACTAACAAAAATAAAGGAATCATCTGTATCATCCATTCGGTATGTACTTATTTTATTTTAAATGAAAAATTTATTGTTAAAAATGTACAATTGTCTGTAATTTCCGCATTAATTAACTTAATTAAAATTCGCTCCACTCGCGAAAAAAGTTGTCAAAGTCTAAAGAATTGAATTTTACAAAATTAATTTTATCTGTTATTGCAAGGATAAAACCATTATTTCGAATTCATGTAAGTAAATACTCAATGTATAACACAATCATTCAATTTTTACGCAATATATAACTAGGAGAAAGTTTTATGAACTTAAAAATGTTTTTGCCGAGTTGAAAACGTACTAAAGACGTTTCGTACCACATCAAATGAGGCGTTCTTATTTCAAAGTGCAGGGTCAATATTTCGCTTTTCTAAATTAAATACATTTGAAAAAAACTCAATCTGATTAAAAAATTGTTTCATCATTATAAAATATATTTTATAGTTATCATGGATTGGACAAAATTGATTGTTTATATTTAAGAAATTAATCTCTCACTTTTTAATATTATAAATGTAATACTAGTTAGCAGTATTTATATATTATTTTGTTTAATTAATGCAAACACTTGATTAGCATTTCATTAATATGTAATTGTATTTCAGATGCAATCATGCTGGGTCCATACTGTCAGGCCATCGGTTTAGATGAAATCGCAATTGACAACAACACTTATTCAGATGTTAAATATAAACAATGGAGTTGTTTTAAATAAAAAATATATAAAATCCCAAATTGCGAGTAAGTTTTTCATTTTGCTAGTGAACAAAAAAATCAACTTGCAAAAAAATGCAAGTGCCTTAATACAACTGTAGGTTAAATTTGGTCCCTGAGTAATGGCACTAACGCAGGTTGCTACATGGTTGCTCCGCCGTCCTTGTACTTGGTCAGATTTAGTTGATCTTGTTAACCATCAAAGAGTGCTTGCAAGCAATGTAGTTGCAATAATTCAACTATCAGCTTAATAACCCAATGGGTTGCTGATAGTTGCAATTTGCTTTCTCTTGTCCATGGGTGCAAAATTTAATCAACAATGCAAGGGTTAAGGAACACTGAAACTGCAAGAACTTATCAATGTTTACCTGTCTTAACCACAAACTCATGCAAATGGTACCTTTAAAGCAAGAAATAATTGCTTTTTATTGACTTTGTTTATCTTTCGCACGAAGTATCCACCATCTTAGAAAAGCGAGAAAACTGACCCAATATCAGTTAGGTCGCACTACACCAATATTTTGTGCATCGGGTTATGTGTTGTAGCCTCAGTCGATAACAATGTAAAATATTTGTCACAGAAGACACTGTTTCAAATTTCCAAACATAAAAATGTCAACGAGAATAGTGTGTTGAAACATCGTCGTGGTTTTGAGGGTGCATGCAAAGGATAACGTCCGTAGGTATTCAGGTAAATTAAACATGTTTTTGAAGTTTATTCATTATTTTCCTCAATTTGTCTCGAACGACGTCTGTTTAGTAAAGCGCACGGATTCTCTGCGCTGAACTGCACCCATGTTTATGAAAGGGTGCATATGGACTCCCAGAGCCGCCATAGCAAAAATTATCAAAGGCTCTGGGAGTCCGTTTATATGGACTAACAAGCAATGGTGGAGATTGGTCACTATTTGGGGGGTCCTGTCGCCTGCCAACTCCCCTGCTGTGTTAATCCATTGGCGGGTCCTTAGTATTTTGGCTGCAATCCTCCAGGCAGAGGACAGGGACTATTGAATGTCGATTTTCCCCTGTCCTTCTGATATACAGTAACAGCCAGATAGGAGTCTACCGGTGGCTTTTGATTCCCATTTCCACATTGACAGGTTGAGAAATGCGGCTCACGTCCCTTGCATGCCAGTAGATGAATTAATGGAGCTGGGGCAAGTGAAGGATCACCAGCGTGTAAGGTTGGTTGGTGGCATTGGGATCTTTTGTGATCCCAACACCTTCCCATCTCCCCAAGAAATGCCTGGTTTGCCCTCCAATGTTGGAGTGGTAGTCGGACTACATCCTTAACACTCAGCAATGGTCATTGCGCGTATAAATGACGCACTTAAACGTGTCCGCAGTATGCATGCTCAATTGTGAACGAGTGGTAGGACTTGGGGAAATAGGTTTAGATCACTCAGTATCCGACAAACAGTGGCCACGCCAGAATGATCTAGTTTGTGCCATGCTTCCCCTGATAAGTGATCGCCATGTGTTGGTCGTTCACTGTCGTGGAGCACCAGGTGACAGTGGAGTGGAAGCCTATCTACTGCTCTTGCACCTTCTGAGTCCCATAATAACGACTCAGAGATTCCATGATCATTGTTTTACGGGCGACACGTTTGTGTTAAATAAGTGGCTAGCTGCCTTCCCAAACACAAACTTTAGTTTCAATAGGAATGTTAGGGATTTAGTCCTGATCAATCTGAGGCTTTATGACCCTTGAGGAGAGCAAGCTCCTTCTTGAGACAGATGCTCCCTACTTCGCGTGCCTGGTCAGTGGTTTTCTGCACCAAATCAGCTGTATCAAATAGCTGAGGGTGTAGCCAAGTGCCGGAATGTTATGGTAGAGCATGTCCTTGAGTTGAGCTGCAATAATGTCCTCAGATTGTACAGAATGCAGTAGTCTTCTCTGTGCTGTTGGTTTTCTGTTATTGGATACCTGAGTGATTCATTGGTATAAATTGTCATCTTCAAGCAAAGATAATAAATACATGTATCTCTGTTTTTGTGTTACCTCCTCAGAAGTAACTGAGTATAGGTCATCTTAATGAGGCAGAGGCTAGAATTTGTAATCTTTAAGCAAAGATGATAAATTCCAGGGTTTTTCACCCTTATATAACAGGGGCCGAAATTCCGCCCCTTCCCAATTGAAAATAAGGTCATTTTTCCCCAAAATTGATAATTGAATTTCCCAAATTGTAATACATTTATTTTTTTTATTTTTTTTACTTAGACATATTGGGCATCTCCCAAATTGAAAGCAATGAGCTCTTATATTATTAAGAATGCACCACAATGTTTCTTTTAATACTAATTTACAATGAAAAAGATCCTGTTTCAAAAACTTTTAAAAACACAGTCTTTCCAAAATGAGCAGTTATCGCGCATGAAATTCCCAATTTGAAAGGCTAGGGCCTCTTCCCAATTTCCTGATGAAAAGCCCTGAATTCATATATGCTGATTGTGATGATGCTGATTGTGATGATGCTGATTGTGATGCTGCTGATCATGATGATGATGTTTATGATGATAATGAAAAAGCATGAACATCAATCCAAATGTCTAATGATATAGAATTTCTCATCTATATTGAATGTTTCCATTACCACAAATAATTCTACTTATTTTTCCAGAAAAACACGTAATCAAGCTAGTAAAACAATAATGACTGTTTTATTTTAATCGTACAGTTCAGCCCACGCGGACCAAACATATTTCACGATCCGCGGCGTCAAGGCGCAACGAGTCGATGCCGAGTCGGCCGTTGAAGCCGCATCAGTATGTGGCGGCATGTCGCATTTTGCCGCGATGCTTCGCACCTGTCCGCGGAGGCAAGCCATGATCCGCGATATGACGCCGAGTCGATGCGCACCATAAAATAAAAATCTTTAAAAATGATTAGTTAGTCAATAAATATTAAAAGAACAATTATAAGATTTAAAATCATAATTAATTTTTGTCGTCCATAAAAAAATTAATAAAATTCGACCAAGCTCGTTGTTTTACGACAAGCAAAACATCGTCTTTTAACTGATACTTACAAATTAAAATAATAACAGTTTCCAACATTACTCTTGTTTTTATTTTGATAATTTAATCCAAAGTTTTCATGTTAGCAGGTGGTTATTTATACCCAACATGCAAACAAAGGATCAAAGACATTATTAAAAGTATCACACAAATTTGCAATTTGTGTGAATTGACAGTTTGACATCATCAAAATAAAGCCGCTTCCTTTCTGAAGCCAGTAAGTTACACCGTTCTCGCCGAAAAAATTGGCTTCCTTTGTCTAGCATTCAACCCGCTTAACCAATCGTGTGTTTGTTGCTCAATAGCAATCTTCCCATTTTGTAAAAGCACGTGCTAAGCTCCGCCTTTCAAATCTTTTTCAGAAAACGGAGGTGGAGTTTAACGGTTAATTGAACAAGTGTTTTACACAAGTTGAGTCCCGTAACTCGGCCTAAGCTAGGAAACCACAAATTAATTTATATCAGATTTTCCGTGAAAGGAGGATAAGTTCCGATTTACCAACTTAACGCGTGTGTTAAGAAAATTCTTGAAACACATGTATAGAAAATAAAGGCACAGTGTTTTGTTGGATTATTACTAGCTATTAAATTGCAATGAAATAGTATTTTTGACTGCGTTTTCACTCGATCCGCCGTGTACGTATGCGGCCGATTTATTCCGCGGAAGAACGCGAGGTTAATACAGACTCAGCGTCCTTGCCTAGACCGATGCCTAGTGCCTCGGCGAAACGCCGCCTGAACACACGAAGCAGCCGTCGAGTACTAACGATTCTGGCCGTGGCGTGACCGAGGATTATGTTGGTTCCGCATGGGCTGCACTGTATTTTACTTCTCATCCAATACACATTGAATGTCAGTTATAGTAATTGGAATCTCTCCATCTGATCTGAAAATAATGCACAAGTGACCTATTGAACCTTGTGTAGACAGCCTCTTTTTCAGCAGAGACAACCAGCTACTGGCTTACTGGGTTGTTCTAGTAGAGTTGTCCCCCATAAATTGATATAAGGATAAATATATATTTATATGTTGTACAGTACAGGCAACGTGTACTTGGACAAAAACGCGTGTCCGCGGTGTTCAATTTTCCCGATGGGNTGTTCGTTCCTCGACTCACACCAGCCCTTTGCAACGTTAGTCACGCACGTTGCTGTAGCTACTTTGTCTGCGCAGGTGGCTTAAATATTTTTAAAATATAAACCATCAGTACAATTATATTATGATATATTCGGATTTGATTTATTGACCATTGAGGATTATTAGCACTTGATCTCATGAAAGTAGGGACACGCACAATAATTTGTTTTCAGCAATCTAAAATAAAAATAAATGATAATCCTTACTTTCATGGGCACATAACCACAAGATCAGTTACTCATGGGAAACTATCGTTGGAAAACCGTTGATTACTATACAAGCTCTATTCCTCCTACACCCTTGTCTTTAAAGGAAGATAATGGCAAAAGTTAACTAATTTTAAAATTTATTTAATTCTTGACACAGTTTGCAAAATCATGTTACTCACAGCTGCAGTCTAAGCCTCCGTACCCCTGGGGACATGAACACCGACACGCGGTCGAGTTAAACGTGCCTCCGTTCTGGCACGTGCTGACCTTGCAGTCCTTACAGTCCTTGCCTTGGAACGGATACCTGTAGTCGAAAACTAGTAAATACTACGATGTTTTTATTATGCAATGCATATGTTGGTTTCATTGTGTAAATTGCATGCGTTCTTGTTTAATGGTCAATTATTAAACCATACATATTTCACAAGCACAGGCAATGGTGCAACCGACATTCGTGACTTTTTAATAAATATACAATTGTTAAAAAAAAGTAAAAAAATAATATATGCACTCCCGGGAATAAGTTTTTTAAGTTGTATATGTTCTATATTTCGTAAGGTAACAATTGCGGAAAACAACACAGCGTACCACAAAAACATACATCTTCACAGATAAATAAAATCAGATGATTCCCCACCTTACAATAGACAATGCAACACACGTGATAAAGTAGTACCTGCACTCGCATGAAGTCCCGTACGTTTTTCCCTGACAGTTACATTGACACACAGTCGGTGTCAGGCTCATCCCGTTATTGCAAATCTTATTACAGGTGGTATTGCACGCTGCCCCTGCGGAGACATGTGCGGCTTTGTGCATTTACAGTAAAAATA
Source organism: Dreissena rostriformis (assembly GCA_007657795.1). Classification (NCBI taxonomy): domain Eukaryota; kingdom Metazoa; phylum Mollusca; class Bivalvia; order Myida; family Dreissenidae; genus Dreissena; species Dreissena rostriformis. Next base: position 27,000 of record VMBQ01007582.1, on the reverse strand, counting down.
GTAGAAATATATGGGATAAGTCCCTTATGAATCCCTTAAAGGTTAATACTTTAGTAAAATTATACAAATATGTTATTTTCTTAAATGGTAAACACGAAACTCTTTATGGAAAACTTAAGACAATTCCTTCAAATCATACAATTCCTTCAAGCTGCAGAATCGTAAAATAATATCATTGTTTTGCAAATACACGCATCCTACCTGGAAGATTTATATTTCAATCAAAATGGTTGTATGGTAAGTTCAGATGATTTCAATGACAACTTGTGTGTCAATTGAACAATTGGGTAACATTATTACAATTATTTGACTAGAAAAAATGTATTATAGACGTTGTTTTTTTTGTTTTTGTTTAGCTGTGTCGACCACTTTCAACAAGGAAATGGGAACAAGCACATGTGCGGTGTGGATCATTTGTACAATTTGCATGAAGATTGGTCAAGAAATTTTGAACATATGACAGGAATACAAAACCTAAACACACGTTTTCTTTTTGAGTTTTCGCTTATCTATAAGCCGAGATTAATATTTTTAAAATGAACGAAAAACACCAACCATTCTGTGCAAAGCTGAACATAAATCGGAAATAAGTCTGGAGTACAACATGCAACATACGAAAAACAAAAGTGGCGATTATTATAATATAGCACGAATTTCAACCCACGTATGTGATCTTTAAAAAAACAGTAAGAAACAAAAGTTCTTAATTACCAAAGTAACCGGCATTGCACTGGCATCCGCATAAGGATGTGTTCCATGTGCCGTAAGATCCGCATGAACCGGTGCACGCATCCACTAGAAAACATAAATGAAGTTATAATAATTCAAAATAGAAATATATAGATGCGAAACGATTATCATCATCTTCAATACACGTGCCTATTGTTTTATGCAGATAATACGATACCGAAACAAAATGAGCGACACAACACCAACCATAGAAACTTTGCTAAACCTCTGGATCTCGCCATGTACATGTGACTGTGATGTTGTATTTTTCAATTAGTCATATTTTTAAGGGGTTTTGTGTTCCAAATAAGCTTTTTAAAGAGTTAATCAATGAAAAACATTGTTCCTACTTTCTGTTTTGGTCGGTAAGGAGTAGGCATAATGAACTCCGACGTTTGGGTTGGAACCTCTCTGGTAGTACTAAAAGGAACCATAAGATACATATGACACAGTGTTGGTGTACAGGTGGTTCATTTTTACGTACTTGTCTTAGATACATTTGGCAATTTTGGGCATTTGAAGAATATTATTNTGGCTTGACTTTGAAGTGGTTTTATTTTAAAAAGAAATCTAATGTTCGCTGCATGTCGGTAGAACATGTATGCGGCCATTTGCAATGTACGAAAAATGTTATCTTATGCGTGATTGGCTGTTGCTTTACACATCTGCGCTGGTTAACCAACTAAAAATGTTATCTTATGCGTTATAGCCTGGACTGGTTTACTACATTCAATAATTATTATCGGAAAATTACCTACCTTGCAGTTGAAAACGTGTGCCAGTCGGCAGATTAATCATTAGCTATTTACATATAAACTTTTGTTTTTTATTTTCGGAAAAAAGAGTAGTTTCGTTCTCGAAAAATGTTTACCATGGAAATTTTACTTGTCCCCGGACAAGCCAGCTTTGAAAAACTGCTTGTCCGGAAGGGGAAATTGACGACTCGGACAACTCGGACAGCTTATTTCAGAACCCCTGGGTTGTAATAATCCAACTCGTACTACTAGCTACTGACCCTTGTGGTCGCTGGGAGTTGTAATTCCTAAACGCATTTTTCATGAATGCATGCCGCCTGGAATATGAGCCACATAATTCTTTGATGACGGTTTACCACGTAAAGATATGTCTGTGGTTAAGGGTTGAGTAATGCAGGGACCAAAACTTAGCTCACATACTCGCAAAATGCAAGCGAGATTTATGGATAGCGAGTTGAAAAATATAAAGCTTGCAATTTTTTTTCATCAAAATCTTGTTATTATAATGTGCCTGGAAATCAGATATATTATGTATGATTCATAAAGTACTTTAATTCATCTGAACTCAACTTTCTCAGAAAAGTTTAGTTTTTCAGGTCTCAGGTGAGCGCCTTATGGCCTAGAGCCCTCTTGTTTATGCAATATGCTTGTACATTTAGTTGTGTGTGCTGATTTGCCTACAGCGATTTTTTTATTTATTTTTTTAAGTTCCGGAAAGTACCAATAAACGGCACTTTCCCAATCGCCGTCTTTCCAGCATTCCTAGTTTTTCCTAGTTTTTACAAAAAGCTCCTAGCTCTCCTAATTTTCTTTCAGTGACAATCTTAAAATTCTTTAATGGGCAAAATATTTTTTTGGTTTTGTTTATTTGATGTCACCTCAGGAAATGTAGACATGAATTCACCGTGTTTTAAATATATTTGGGTTTGCTGTGGGTATAATGGCATTTTTACATACCTGAAGTTACACATTTTAATTGCTTGAATTTTGTCATTTGCAAAGATTGCCAATAGACATGATGAAAAAGTAATACAGCACAATTCTTATTACATTACTTGAGGCTGGACCCTACACATTCAGTTTAGACTATTGGGTCTAACTGGAGGTAAAACTGCCGGTAATTAGTTATTTATAAGTAAGAAGGATGATTTAATATTTGAGTTCCATCTACAGATAATGAGATGTAGCATTTAAAGGTACAGGAAAAGACTCAACCTTATGTAAATGCAAAGGATCTTTCAGTGATGAAATTGGAAGTTTTAGAGTTATGAACAAGCTTGATCCATTTCCTGCAAACAGAAAATCATTCATTGAGTACATGTCTTTTGTATTAAATATAGCCAACCACAAACCTGGATACTTGTCATGGAGTAGAATTTGTATACATGTATCAGCAATAGTTTTATGTAAGACTGATTCTGTAATCAACAAAGGTGAAAGTTTTCCATTGATTAAATCTGAAACTTCTAGCTTAAATTCTTCTAATTCATTATGTATGCTACTGGTTTCCTTTATTTGATCTATAAGAATACTTGTAACATAATCAATGACTTGGTGCATATTAGAGGATGTTGATTACAATCCAGATTGATTAAATTTGATTGCTAGGATGTTATTTTTAATACCTGTCATACGATTGTCCATTCTTTTATTGGCTGTAGATATGAATGAGCTTAAGTGATCCTCATGTTGAGATAAGGCTTTTGAGAGTTCAACACTCATTTTGGTAAGTTCATTCATGTGATCAGCAAGAATATTGACATCATGCATTGTTGCAGTGCCGAAAAGTCATTTTGAAAGTTTACCTATGAAAGGCAAACGTGCACGTTTACTTCTAGATTTGGTTATGGTTGATCCAGGAATAAGACTTTCAATACTCAAAATTGTATAATTAAATTTTGCCACTGTTCCTAGTCTGAGGCTGTTTATTTGGGTCATCATGTAAGATAACATGAGACACTGTTGATTGTTCACTTTACAAGCTGGAAGTGCAGGCATATCAAATTATGGTGTGATTTTTCAACATTCGAGTCGAGTAGTGATTGCTCGTGGTTATTGGCTTCACACCTTTGAGATTGTCATACCAGACAAAAAAGGTTGTTACCAAACTGAAAAAACATTCTCAATGTGTCTGTCATAACATTTTTTTACTATCCTCATCATAAAAATACCCATTTGTTTGTATAATGAAATGATTATACTTACAAAAAGGTATGATTTGTTATGATATTACTCCTAGTTTTTCATAAACCCTTCTAGTTTTCTCCTAGTTTTTTTGTTCAAATGTTCAAAGCACTCCTAGTTTTCTCCTAGTTTTTTGTTAAGGCCTGCTGGAAAGCCTGCAATCGAGGAAAATTCAAAATTCCCCAAAATGTTGAAATTCAGATTTGCATGTGTGTCAGTAGAAAGTCTCTTACTAATAACAACACTTAACAATAAACCCTTTTAGTGATTAATATTTGTTAAATATCTATGACACTCAAAATGGCATGGTGCTGCACCTTGTGTCTCTCTGCCTTTTATCAGCTGTTCCTCTGGTCTGGACATGAAACGTAAAAGTAGAATATGTTTTTAGAAATATATTTTTTTGGCAAATAGAGAAATACAGTAACATGTACATGTAGTATGATATAAAAAAAAATCAATTGAAGACACTATTCTGATAACAAATATGGATTTATCTTGAATAATAAGAAAATGTAAAAAAACAAAACAAAAAAACAACAACTCTCCACAGCACCATTTGAACAGCACTTTGACAAGTTTGTACCTTATTTAACCCTAGATCTTTCTCTTACATTTGCATACTGACTGGTAATCAACCTAAAAAATACGCATTTTGCCTTCTTTATGTGTACATGTAGTTCAGTAAGTCTGCCAATACATGTATTGCTGTTGACTATTTTCTTTAATGGCTTTTAAACTGCTTGCCATTTTGTTTATGTTTGTCGTGTCTTTCATTTTCTTCAGCGAGTGTGGCTGCTACCCTTCAGTTATGAATGGAATGACATAGCACAAGAAAGTGAAATCATGAACAGTGTTGACAAGCTAGATGCTATTGAAAAGCTCATTGGATATTCAGGCTTGGAGCGTACCAAAGCAAAGGACTACTTAGAGCGTGAGTCCATTTTATTGATTAACCCTTTGAGCGCGGGAACCGGATTTTGAAGGCCTTTGCAAACAGTTTGGATCCAGATGAGACGCCACAGAACGTGGCGTCTCATCAGGATCCAAACTGTTTGCTATTCGGATAGTGGTCTTAGAAAAAAAATCAAAGAAAATGCTAATTTTACAAATTCAGCAGACGACATTTTAGCAGACGACAAATTTCCCAGCATTCAAAGGGTTAATAATTTTTCTCTGTTTGTGAATTCTTGTTTCTGTAACGTTTTAATTGATCTGAAGATGTAAATATTACTTTGCATGACTAATTCCCATTACCAGATGATGCATCACATGTTTGTCTTATGACTCTTGTGTGAAAGATCAAAGTCATATATCATGATAATGGTCAATAATTAGAATTTCCATTCTGTGACTTATAATTCCTAGAAGAAATATAATATGTCACATCCTGTGACATGCCTTGTTGTATAGTCTGTTTCTTCTGCATGTTTGAAGGTATTCAAATGAATCTTCGTATAAATAATTGGCTTTAAGACAAATGCAGTGTACAAGGACCATAACTCTCATACTCAGTTTTTACCTCATTTTTGCCAATAGTTTTTTCCGTGAATGGAGCATAAACTCTTTTAAATATTGGAGAGGTTGATTCATTAGAGTATTTTTTCTTTTTTAGAGCTTTATTCTCCTTTTATTGTAGGGAATCTTACAAATGTTAATATTATGATAAGGAACTTTGAGGGGTAGTTCAGAGTACAAATCTAGTAACTCTTTTTTCAGTTTTTGAGAGATATTGTTATTTGTTAATTTTCTGTTGTTCAATAAATAGATAAACTTTGTTGTTTTTTCTGTACTTTGAATGTCAAGATCACCCACTTGGTTCAAAACAATACTTTGGGGGCATTTGGCAGTTTACTTACTACTTTTTTTATTTCATCAGCTTCCAAAATAGGAAGCCTTTACAGATCTCCTTGCTTTGAGCTTTAAAATTGGAGTTGTGTAGCATAACTGTTTAAGTTGTTAAAATGTATTATAAAACAACAACAACAAACATTTAACAAAAATCTTCATTTTGCTATAAAACAATGCATAATGGGGATATTCTTCATCTGGTAATGGGAAGGCAATTTAAACAGATTGGCCTACCAATTAAAGGTAATTTGAGATCTGATTAACCCTTTGCATGCTGGGAAATTTGTCGTCTGCTAAAATGTTGTCTGCTAAATTTCTAAAATTAGCATTTTCTTCGATTTTTTTTCAAAGAATACTATCAGAATAGCAAACAGTTTGGATCAAGATGAGACGCCACGTTCTGTGGCGTCTCATCTGGATCCAAACTGTTTGCAAAGGCCTTCAAAATCCGGTTCCAGCGCTCAAAGGGTTAATTTGATTACACAACATACACGATTTACAGATACATATGTGCAGCAGCTGTCATGGCTTGACAGTAATGATTTTTGCAAACTATATATAAACTGATTGCAGGTGATTAAGGTGATACAAAAATTGTTCTTATTAATTGACGTTTATGGGGCTTATATCACCTTATTTTCCTGTGGATTGATAGTTTTCAAGTGAGTTTGTTTCCAGAGTAAAACTCGCTATGGAAAGTGTGAATCATGTGTGGAGCCAGTAAGCTGCAGTGAATGAGTGGATTCCATTAGCTTTCATTTTCTGTGGATGCATGTAATTGTGCATTTAATGTATTTCCTAGGATGCATGTTTCTGTTTCTGACTCACCTTTGAGAGTTGCAGAAGGTAATATTTTCTAGTCATAAGGGAAGTCCCTAAATATAAATGAGAAAAGAATAGAATACCTAGTAGATAATCTATATCTGCTTAAAAATATTTAATAATTTTCTTATTATATTCCTTGTTGAATTGAAGCTTTACTTGTTGCAAACAAATTGTTTCGAAATAATAACTGGTCTGTAGATTAAAATTCATTATTATGCCCCCGGTAGGGTGGCATATAGCAGTTGAACTGTCAGTCCGTCGGTCTGTCCGTCCGTCCGTCCGTCTGTGTGTCTGTCCGAAAACTTTAATGTTGGTCATAACTTTTTCAATATTGATACATTAGGTATCGACCTGTATACAACTGAAGCATAATCAAAATGACATTTTATGGTCAAGCCAAGCACACAATGATACTTTTGGGCCTACAAGTATCTTAGGTACCTTAAGGTTACCTGTGAATCTACAGTCACGGTAGTTGCTTATAATTATTTGCTACTAAAAATAGAGATTTGTTAAAGAACAATTATTTTCAAGGGAAGTAATTCATATAATTATAAATCTCAGATTATATATTTCCTTTACAAAAATTTAATTTCTTTTCACAGTTACTGTACAGATTTTGTATTTTGTTTATTTATAACTTAAATGATTGATTTGTAAAAGTTTTTTTTATTATATAACTATCATTTCTTTCCTGTACTAATTTGTGAATGGTAGGTTTCATTACTTACCTGTGGACTGCATGTGGCTATGATCTCTTTGATTAAACCACAGGCATTATAGAAGATAGCAACTTGATGTTTGGCATGCATGTGCATCTCATGGAGCTGCACATTTTGAGTGCTGAAAGGTCAAGGTCATCCTTTAAGGTCAAAGGTCAAAAAACAAATTCCAAGGGAAGTAATAAGCTTTAAAAGGAGATAATTTTATATACCTGCCAAATGATAAATAGCAATTGTATTTCAAAGCGGCGCAGTAGGGGGCATTGTGTTTCTGACGAACACATCTCTTGTTTTTAGGTTTAATTAAATTGAGTGTGTTTGTGCTTAACCAAGTGGAACAATGCAGTGACGTCTGAGATAAGTTTTCAGTTTCACACTAAGGCCCCTATCATCTACAACAATACTCCAATTAGTGATCCAGCCACCGTCAGAACAATACATTATTTTTTATTTAGTACTGGTATATGGCACTTTTCCAATCGGGGAAAAATACCAAAGTCCCAGTTGCCAAAGAAAAAAATCCAAAACAAGGAAAGTTGCGTCAAATTTCGTTAAAAAATCACGTTATCTGCAAGTGGACCAATGAAGAAAATAAGTTATGTGTAACCATGAGTACCTTGCTAGATAAAATCAGGCCATATCCGTTTTTAATTTTCGATTGATTTCGTAGGCCAAGTTTTAATTTTTACTTTTAAAGAATGCGTTCCTGTAAATAAAACGAGTAACCAAAATAAGAACTACACTTTTTGTTTATGAGGACATCAACCTCATGGATGCCTGCTTTTGTCAAATTATGGCTTTAAGAAAACTTATACTGTTGATGATGGCCAACCTGAGACATTGTCAAACGAGGCCCCAGAGTCATGCTGTCAGTTAATTCAACATTTACAAGTCTCCGATGAAGATTGTCAGTCCCACATAAGTACTGTAACTGATCATTTCACCAAAATAGGCATGTGAAAGAATATTTAAAAGGATTTGTGCAATTCAGTACCAAGCAATTTAAAAGGTTTTAAATTCTGATTTCGAAGGTTTTCATGACCCAAACTTTCCCAAATTCATGGTTTTAGCGGCTTATATTTTCCAATCTGGCTGGTATTAGTACTTTTCCCAATTTGGCCACAAAAATCGCTGTGATCAGTTAACAAACACTGCCGTTTAGCATGTTTGCACTGGCTTAATCTGCTCAAAGAAGTGGCCTGTCATTGACTGCGTTCTCGATACAGCTGCTTTTGTCACAAAAGTAATAATGTACCCAGTAATTAAATACACAGTAATCTTTTTCATGGTCAGAGTCTACCATTTATTTAAGTTATAGAACATATGTTTTCACCACTTTTCTTTGCAAATTATAGATTTTTTTTTCGCTATTCTGAAACTTTTTATTAGGCAACAACTACGATTGGCAGCAGGAGCCCTGATTATTTACTCTGAAGGTTACTTGTAATTAGGGCTCCAAGTAGTTATATATCTGAAAAGGAACCAGATTTGCGGGGTGAAAAAATACCAAAAGATACGGGACAAAGCTTTTGCCAACAAAACTGGTTGGGGTGGCTAGTTTACAAAGGAAGATATACAGAGCTCAATTGAGTTCAATTGTCATTTAAATCACTTAAAGCATTGCTTGTATGGTAAATGAAGTGAAAAGTCGAACCAAACTTAAGTTAGTCTATGTGTGGTTTTCTGAAAATGGTAGATATATTTTTGAAACTTGAAACAGCATTTAAAGCAAACATTAAATATGTATATCGTTTCTTCATCCAAAACTAAGGAAAGCTCTAATTTAAGTTGAAGTTATTTTCTCTGTGCCTTGTAACGTTATTAGTAAGTAATATTAAAAGGACATTCAATATTAACATTTTTTTCAAACAATGTGGTGAATACTTACATGTATAAATGCAGGTAGTTATATTTAAGTCATTATTTTATTAATTAAAGTTCTTCTAATTTTAACAGTAGGATATGTAAAATTTAAAGAAAATAGTTATTAAATTAGGTTTTATTTTTCTGCATTAACATATTCAAAATTTGAACCGACTGGGCTCAAAGTTCCTCTGTTTTTTTTTATTTTAACCCGCCGACCTGACCCAAAGAGCTATTCTGACCTGTTTGAGCCCTGGGTGTAACTGCACTGGTAACTACAACCAGAGGGGTAATCAACGCCTGCAAGGGTTGTCTGATTGCCAACATATTCTACGTATGGAAATAATTACTGATTTATAGTATCATATGGATGAGTTGCTTCCCTTTGTAAATGAAGATGTGTCATAGGGATGAGTTGTTTCCCTTTGTAAATGAAGATGTGGGCGGAAAGCTTAGTTGAGTGCATGCAACATATATCACTGTGACAGCTGACCAACTGTTGCCTATCTACAGGGAACTGCTGGCTAGTGACATCATGCCTTTACTTATGAAAACGCTTATCATTCTACAGCATTACTAAGCTTTGAGTCACCTTTTTTGGTAGTAATTGATGGCTGTTGTTGGCAATTGCTAATTCGTTTTTATTAAACTTTTATTTGAACAATAGTGTGTGTGGATTAGTTAAGAGTGATTGATTCTGTTTTTTTCACAAAATTCAGATTTATTATAGTGAGCAATTTCATGCCTCACTGACAATCTAAGTAGATACTTTGAACAATGAAATACAAACAAAATGGTGCATGTAGGTAAGATGACCGCTGTTATGGTATAAGTAGCCATATTATAATACAATTGTAATGTAATTCAGGAAAAAAAAACATCTAACTTTTATGTCCACTTGGTCCAGTAATTTACACACTAAAGTTTGATCAGATATGTTGGTGACTTGTAATGGGCGCATATGATTGTCTTTGTTGAGACTAATGCAAAACATTCAAATGAGTCACGTTCTGAGAAAACTGGGCATAATGCATGTGCGTAAAATGTCGTCCCAGATTAGCCTGTGCAGTCCGCACAGGCTAATCAGGTATGACACTTTCAGCCTAAACTGGATTTTCGCTGAGAAGAGACATCATTTAAACGAAAAATTCAATAAAAGCGGAAATTGTCGTCCCTGATTAGCCTGTGCGGACTGCACAGGCTAATATGGGATGACAATTTACGCACAAGCATTATGCCCAGTTTTCTCAGAACACGACACAAAGATCTAATTGGGAGCTCTTGTGGTGGGTGGCTGTCCGTCGTCGTGTGTCCGCAGTCAACAAATTGCTTTGAACGACAT
>VMBQ01007582.1:4726-16670 GCA_007657795.1 Dreissena rostriformis | reverse complement strand
GGGGGGGGGGGGAGGTAGTATTTATCATCTTCAATGACTGTTCTAGTTGTAGTTGATTGTTTTTTTGATGAGCATTTCCTCTTCATCAATAATAATAATAACAACATCTCAAAGTTAGTATGAATAGGTTTTCCAAAATTCTTTTAGATAAGGATTACAATTTCTTTAGATCTTCCTTTTCAGACCAGGGGATGCATTTGGCATACTGCATGTCTGATAATTCGATCCTTACATTACACTAATACATAATAATTTATTTTGGCAAGCACAGCGGATGGGGAAGGGATTGTCTAAGATGTTTTACCAATTCCACTTAAACTGTTGTAAGATTTCAATCTGAATGATTAACTGCATTGGCCTTCAGCCTGCTTCCTAATTCCTACAGACTAACTTACATGTTGAATTCTTGAAGTGGAAGAATTCTGCACAGATATGTCTCCGTTCAGTAGTTAGTATATCGTATTTGTTTTAAGAATGAGTAAGTAAATGTAGAAAACAGGATTTGTTTGAAATGTATGTGGTAAATGAAATGTGCTCCTACTTTACTTTTACATGCAATTGATCTATATTGTTAAAAAATTGTTCCATGTGATATACCTGTAATGATGCGGACTATTACTGTAAAAATTGTGCTCCCATGTGTTCAATAAATGACAGTGTGCGAATTTCACTTTTGAAACCACTAACCCGTTCGGGCTACCAGATGAAATTTTTCACTAGCCCGAACCAAAGTTTACTAGCCCGAACCAAAGTTTACTAGCCCGAACCAAAGTTTACGAGCCCGAACTGCTTATCACATGTTTTTAAAAGAAGTTTATATTTTGGACAGTTCTGGATAGTTTTTATTGCAGGCAGGGTGTAATTGATAAGGATTGCAAATAACAGTTCATCCCAATTTATTCTCTGCCAAACCAGGAGTTGTTAAATACAACCAAAACAAAGCTATGGGATTAAATTCATAACCCCAATATTAAAACAATCATCTCGCTTGGGTGTAAGGACTTGCTATGTGCCTTTCTGGCTTCCATAACCCAATTGTGATTTTTAAGTACATGTTAGCAGGAATAAACTTTCGGGACTGTGAAGGCCCCAGTGCTTCCACTAGCTTTCAAAAGTTTGAAGTCCTGACTTCCAAGCCTTAAATTTTGGACGTCCCAGACATAAACAGTTGAAAGTCCCAATTTGTTTGTCAATGAATATTTCAGTAAACCCTACCGTATGTGTTGATCGTTGGAAACATACATGTTACAACTCTATCCATTACCCTAAAATCCAGTATACTTTAATTTATAATTCGTAAATTTACGTAATTTTTCTATAGTTTCAATGAGTCAATACTCTCATTGTGTGCATTAATTCCCATGTAATTGTTTCATTCTAAAATACTACGTGTACCGAGTTGCACGTCTATATTTAGTAACAGCACATGGTCTTTTTCAACACGCACGCTTTCCACGCTTTTCATGCGTGGAACTTGACAGACATCAGCAACCATTTCGCGCTCTTATTAAAACATGGATTTTACCAGGCATACATGTATAGCGATTGGTGTACACTGTAGACGTACAAAGGGATTTGTAGCAGCAAATATTATTACGTCGCCGTAGAAAAATGGTGTAATTCGGTTCTATCAATGGGCATGATGAAATATACTTGTACTAAAATTAAATTGTTTCAGCATAAACAATTTAACCGGTATTGTTTTCACAACTTACTCGCCATAAGTAATTGATTGCTCACCATTAGCATTTAACTTTTCATAAGTAACAATTATTTACTGTAATTGTTTACGGTAAAAAAGGTGTGATAATGATGCCCGACACCGTCTTAAATGTACCGTTTAATTACCATTGTATATTACGTAAATGGTAAAACTGTGATTCCTTGTTAATCAATCTGCAATAAACGCTTACTTCATGACCGACATCAATAAAAAATAATGGTCACCAGTAAACCCCGCCCTCATACGCATTCTTGTTACTGATTGGACGCCGAACAGCACAGTTTGGAGACTGGAAAGTTACCTGAGAATTTCTCGTGGGATGTGTCAGCGTACATGACTGTGTAATGTGATTCGATACGCCCATCAAGCTATCTCTTATAAGTATATTGAATATCCATATTGAACAACCTGGGTTTGATCCGCATTTTAAACGCATGGTGTAAAAAAAAATCGTCATTCAAGCTCTCATCGTGTCAACATAATCGGGAAGATGAGGAAATGCGAAACGACGCTAAATAAATGCTAGATATGGTTCAAACAATGGATGAAAATGATATTTTTGGAGCATTTTTAATTTTTCAAAAGTTGAAAAAATCACTAGCCCGATCGGGCTAGTTCGTAGGGAAATTCAGTAGCCCGAAACGAGATCAACTAGCCCCAGGCTATCGGACTAGTGCGAATTTCAAACACTGAATGATGTTTTGTACTTTCACATGAACCATTGTCATGATTGACAATATTGACAACTGTATTAATAGTTAATAATTTTATTTGATAACCAGTTTTCGCAAGCCGACAAACAAAAACTGGTTAGCTCAAAGACATTTTTGTCCAATGGGAGCTTTGGTTATTGTGTTTCACTAGTATGTTACATGTGATTTCCCTAGTGTCATATGAATGAATTCCTCCCTTGTAATAAGGCAAACACAAAGGGTGCATTTTCTGCTATTTAGATTGGGTCGATAATAACTACAAAAAATACAGTGCAATGTCAAAACCAACAAGGGATAAGGAAATATAAGATCTTTGCAAACCATTTATTGATTATGCTTTACTGCATTTACATTTGTTTCAATGATTTAATTATTTATACCAATATGTATTACTTCAACAAGTTTTTTTTCTATGGGAGAAATGAATGCACATAGTTTTTTAACTTTTTTTCTTATTAAATGTGTTTGTTTGAGTAAAATTGTTATTTTACCTTATGATGATTTTTGTATCATGCAATGTACTTTCTTTTTCCTTTTTTTTTCATTTGTAAAATTCAGGTAATTGATATAAAATATGCATTTGTTGGGTGAGGTTAACATTAATTATTATAACATTCAATCTTGTATTTATAGTTATACCATTGCAATTATAACACAACCATCTGTGGTCTGTCTCAGAAGGTTGGTTGGAGAAAAACAGTTCAGACTGAATTTCACATTTAATGTCAGTTTATTTCCGTCTTTCACATCATTATTAAGAATCTTAAGTCATGATTTTGTTTTGATTCCAAGCCTCCAAACTGTCTAAAAATAACACTGATGAAAGTCAATACTTCACTTCATTTAAATGAGCCTTACTCTAGGAAAACAGGACTTAATGTATGCACGTGAAGTTTCCTCCCGGATTAGCCTGTGCAGTCCGCACAATGCTATTCACGGACTACACTTTCCGCCTTGGCTGTATATTTTTATAGAAGAGACTTCTAAAATTCCATATAAGTGGAATGTGTCCTAGCAAAGACCTTAAAGTCTTAAAAACTGGATGCATAGTATGGCCTCACTGTCCTATGAAGGAATAGTTCAAGTGATGCTGTTTCAAGTATAGAATTGTCCTTCAGCTTGTTCTGTTAGCATGTCAATTTCAACCAACATGTATGCTTGTTTCAGGCTGCCACTGGAATGTACAGAACGCCTACACGATGTACAAAAAGACCAAGATGGCTTCCAGCGGGTTCATACCCCCAACTCCATTGAACAGCAACACGTACTCCACCGCAGGCATCACCCAGCGCTACCCGGTCCCCGGCACCACCCCGGTCACCATGGTGACCCATGGGCCGCCATTGGGGTTTGCGCGCCCTGTGAACTATCGCATGATGTCTGAGGGGCTGGGCACCGCAGTGACGGGCATGGGGCCCGCAGTGGGAGACATCCACCCGGCGTTCTTGCAACAGCAGCATGTGCCTAAGTTCCCAGTAGAGAAGGCCAATGAGAGGATCATACCTATACAGGTGAGCCATCATTAGGGTCCAAGACTAGGAGCATTCATATGTTAAGACTTCTTCTCGTAACCCTTTACCTCACAGATACACATTTTGAACCATTTCCAGGGGTGTGATTTTGCTGCGGATTTCTGCAAATCGGGTTGTCCCGGGGTCATTTCTGAGATTCGCGTAAATTTGTAAAAAAAATGCGGGAGGAGAGGGGGTATACATATATAATGATCAATTCCAGGGACATATTTTATAAGCGGCTCTACATATTACACTGCTAGATTCTGTCTAAGCATTTTTTAAACAAGCGATGTCATTGGCTGTCATTTCCCAATCTTCCAATTAAAATTAAAAACACCCCCGATTTCTAGTCCCTTAAAAAATCTTAAATAATTAAAGACCTTCGTTGCTAGATTCAAATTTTAAAGGCTCCATTTCCAATCCAAAAATTCTGATGAGTTTTAAACAGCATAAAACCTGAACAGCCTGCGCGTAACTCACAGTCTGTTAAGGTTTTACGCTGTTTGCAAACAGTCATTTCCACTTTGCTTCTGAGCTGAAAAGGGTTATATTTGAGGGTTAAGCATGAAACTTTTGTATAAAAAAGTTACTACAGTTTTTCAATTAACACTCACCATAAATACTCACAGGTTATTAGCATTTTCATTTGTCAATATTTTGAGTTTGATATTAAGAGCAATCATAAAGATGGGGCCATACCCAAGAGTGTGAAAGTTTTCTATCTCATACATTGTCTTGATTTTAGGTACTGACCGATAAGAATGTTCTTATTTGATCTCTCATTTCTACCTTTATTGGTTAAATGTTTAAAATTAATATTGAACTTAAGATAAAAGTAATCAAAGGGCCAGTTCAAAGTTTTTCAGTTAGCATTTTCAATTTGCTTCCGAGTGGGAAACAGTTGAACATGAGCATTTCGATTATTGTATTTCCTTTAAATTTATAACAAAAAATGTAAACTTGAGACCTTAGTCTGGACTGTAACTTCAAAATTTATCATGCAATACTAAAATAACTGGCCACAAATTATCACTCATATGTGTCACGTTCTGAGAAAACTGGGCAAAATGCATGTGCGTAAAGTGTCATCCCAGATTAGCCTGTGCAGTCCCACAGGCTAATCAGGGACGACACTTTCCGCCTAAACTGGATTTTTGCTAAGAAAAGACCTCATTTAAACGAAAAATTCCATAAAAGCGGAAATTGTCGTCCCTGATTAGCCTGTGCGGACTGCACAGGCTAATCTGGGATGACAATTTACGTACAATCATTTTGCCCAGTTTTCTCAGAACACGACACAAATGTGAGCCTATGCTAATCCTGTTAAAAGATACTTAAGAATAGGGGTGTTATTCTAGAAACAATCTTTGCAAAACAACCTATAATCATTCACCAACTTTCTGAATTTTGAAAGAAATATCTGAATCAAATTTTTGTACTAATCTGTAAGTGTCCAGACAAAATCTACGCTGGACAGAAACACTCCACCTTCTGTTTTAGTACCAGAAAAAAATCCCTCAATAATAAAATAGTTTTAGTTTGCATTTTTTAATTCCAATAACTTAAATAAATATGTATAACATAAGATAAATCATCTTTATAAATTAAGGTGATTATGTCTGGTGTGTAAAATTATCTGTAAAGATTATGTCTGAATGAGCAAAACATGGAGGACTTACTTGTCCACCCAGCAGCAAAAGGAATTTAAAAGTCTGGAAGGAGGAAGAATCACACCCCTAGAATCACAAACTAGCATTAGTCACTAAGAATACATACTGACAACAGAGTATGGGTTCACACATTCCATAATTGCGTGTTGAAATTGTCCTGTCAAGGGTAGAAAGCATAATTATGCAAAAGTATGGTATTCAGCGCAGGCTTTCAATAAATCTCATTAATTTTCATCAAATACTTAAATATGATTGGCGTTTGTTTTATATATGACAATTGTACATATGTTGATAGTTAATTATAATTATTTCTTATTTTACTGAGGTCCTAGAGGGGAACCATTCAGGACCCACCCCAATCGGGAATATAAGAAGTGTCTGTATTTGTATACCTGTAAATATTAAAAATTCATTTCAATTTAACACCCCACCCAAGTCTCTGTCTAAACGATTTTTGTGTACGAGCACCAAGTAATTCACTCCAATATAACAGGACATGGTCTTATGTTGGAACAATACACTACATTCTCTATACAATAGTCTATCGGCTCTGCACATATGGGGCAACTGTTATTACTAACATGCTTAGTAATATGTAGTAATATGTTACAGCCGAATTGATCGATACTGTATAATTTACAAGAATAGTTAATTTTCTAAAAAACCATAACATCTCTCCTCTGTTTTTAATTATTATATTTTTCTCGATCTTTCCACCGGTTGTAAAAAGGATCTGTATGATAAAATTACATGGTAACTAAAGTCTCCAACACCCTACTTCAGGATGAAAGTGAATGGAGTGCTCCAATTATACACAATCTATACAGTCTGTTTCCAGGAAGTAACTACCTTAGATCCCATATGCACAAGGTGTACAGTGAAGTTTTACCATGTCACAATAATACTTTTATCATATATAATATCAGTCATATGCAAAAGTCACTTAAAATATATAAATTGAATAAGCGATATACTCAGTAATATGACACTACATTTTACAGAATCTCAGTTCTGTTTCAATCATTATATTCTAAAAATTATCAGAGTTTACGAATACATACTGTAATTATTTTAAGTTTTCAGACACTCTAAATTTTCGGCTTTTACCCAAAATAATTATTTATCGTGACTTTAACCCTTTGAGTGCTGGAACCGGATTTCGAAGGCCTTTGCAAACAGTTTGGATCCAGATGAGATGCCACAGAACGTGGCGTCTCATCAGGATCCAAACTGTTTGCTATTCTGATAGTGTGGTCTTTGAAAAAAAGTGAAGAAAATGTTGATTTAAAAAATTTAGCAGAAAACATTTTAGCAGACGACAAATTACCCAGCATGCAAAGGGTTAAATCATAGGAGCATTGCTGGCATTTATACATCTTTTAAATTTCAGATAACAGACACGTTGGAAGCTTCCAATTATAAGGGCTGCAGATTTTTGTACATAAATTCTGACATATTTTCTATCTTATTTATCATTCTATAACATTACATTTATATCAAACGAGAATTGGCAAATGAATATGTAATACCAAGAACTAAGAAAATGAATACAGATTTAACCATAATAACATAAATCATATTAAGAGAGCTTAATAAATAGCAAATGATCACACATAATAATTCAGAATATGAATTAATACTTAACTACATAATTGGTGAAGTTTTTCTAACTTTGTAATTAAATAAACGAGCTGCAAAACAAATAACGTAAAGTCAAATTACATTAATTAAAGGCTATTTTATACAGGCTCTTCAGAGTTCCTCTCAGTTCATAACAGAATGTGTTCAGTTTTTTGGGGGAAATTCTCTCCCATCAACTCACATAAAACACAGTTGGGATACCAGTGCAAGAAACATGAACTTTTAGTGCACAATGTGAAGTATCCATTACATTGCATGATGGTTTAACATAATGCATTACGGAAAAACTAATTAATATGTTAGGGCTAGAGGATCGAATCAGCGACCTCTAAGTTCTGGCACAATTGAGTTCAACTAGACAATGGATCAGCTCAGCCAAAATTGTATCCTTTAATTTGTAAATGAAGACTGGCCTCAAGAATATAAATTCAATAAAGTGTTGTTGGGGAAGTTGTTGTGTATTGCCAACATTCATGAAAACCGTGATAAATGAATCAAGAACTCAAGTGAATAATTATTCACAAGTTTTAGTGTTCAAGATGTGAATTAGAGTTAAAATAACATCATTTTCAAAAGATTCTCAAATAAAAATTATAAGAAGTCTTTCATTGTAAGTAAGAGCACTGGTAAATTTCAAAATTACCTGAGCATTGCTGTTAAAACTACTTTGCATATTCTACCTAGCTGACACATTATTGTCTTATTATAAACACAGATGTGAACAGACCACAGAAACAAATTAACTACATTCTAGATAACACAACAGAATACAGAAAAAATATAAATAATTGAAATAACAAAGAGTTTCTTTTTTTCCAGAAAAGATGAAACAGGTTGTTTGTAAAATATGCATGTCCCCCTTCTTACAGCAGAGTGGTTTATATGTGCAATTAAAAAAAGATTTAAACAAGATGTGTTTGTGAAACACTATGTCCCCTTTTGAGCGATTTTGACCCATATATTTGACCTTTGACCTTGAAGGATGACCTTGACCTTTTACCACTCAAAATGTGCAGCTCCATGAGATACACATGCATGCCAAATATCAAGTTGCTATTTTCAATATTGCAAAAGTTATGGCCAATGTTAAAGNAAAACAACCCGGGGGGACTAAAAATCCGGAATTTCGGTACAATCCGGAAAACTTTGACCCCTGTAAAAATTTAAGACTAAGTTCAAATGAATAATTATAAATTATTTTACTAATGAATTTATGTACACATCGTTTGTTTAAATATATTAAACTGCTTGTATTGGTGTTATTTTTTTGTTAACAAACTAGGGGTGTCGAAATAAGGGGCACCATGTCGAAATAACGATCTCATACTTTCTTAACGTTTGAAGTAAATACGATACGTATAAAGCATCCTTATCTGACAGTCAACATTTAAAAAGCGCGGGATGCAATAAGTCACGTTTATGGTATGTCGTAGTTAGGAGGATACCGATCATACAAATTGGTAAACGCATTTTAACCTTAAACTGTCGAAATTAGGGTACTTTGCTCTATCACATGTCAGTTGTTTCGAGTCGCGAAAAGTAAGAACACAAACGAAACAGGTACATGTTACAAAAATAATGCGTATTAGTAGCTGCAGTCAAAACGACATTTTGCATGAGTGCTTGACAAAGTCAATAGATTTTTATCGCTGATAAGGGGTTAAAAAACAACACTAAGCTGGCGAGTGTTGTTATAAGAAGGCAAGGAAAGGATAAGTGATTGTCTATTAAGGAAAAACAGACATTGAATTGCAATTTTTATGACAAACTAATTTTTTTTTTACAAAATTTTGGCGTGTTTTTCCTTGATTTAGAACAATACAGTTATACAGTACTTTCAGTTTATTACAGCAAATCCGCTTTTGTATTTGTTCGGATGTGACGTCAATGACACATGACAATCTTTATTTTAAAATACATTCCAATGAACGTAATACGAACTGTTGGATTAAGTGAATGAGCAAGATGCATAAGTAAACAACAATTCTATCGTTGATAAAGTCATAGATTTATATTTTAGTTTAAAAAAAGTTATGAAATTAAATCAATTTATAAGACATTATTCTGTATTATTCAAAAGAAATTATTTATGTTATTATGCTTAGTTCCCGGCATTAAGCCTTTGTTTTACACTGTGTGCGAACGACTGGGTTGGGTTGCGGCTTAGCAATACTACCAACTGACCAGCCATCTAAAAAGTGGTGATACCAGAATAGCGGTCATTTGTCGACAACAGTCTCTTTGGTCATTTCCCTTGACTGACTGCTGTTCCCAGTTTTGACTACATATATTTGATTATCCCGTGATAAATGGGAATTCATGTTAACATTGTTTATGCCCTTGACATGTTGATGCTGGAGAGAAATAGTGACAGTGACTCTTGTATAACGGGTAAATTTTGTCCGAGATTAGCCTGCGCAGTCCACACAGGCTAATCAGGGACAACACTTTCCATCTAGACTGAATTTTTGTATATAAGAGACTTCCCTTAAACGAAAAATTCAATACAAGCAGAAAGTATCTACCCTGATAAGCCTGTGAGGACTGCACAGACTTATCTGTGATGACACTTTACGCACATGCATTATCCCCGGTTTTCCCAGAACCCTGCTCAGTCTGTCCTTCTGTCTTTCTAACCATGACAGGGGCATGAGGTTTTCAGTAATTTCATCTTGCACCATCGCCAATTCTAACAACTCTTTGATACAAACAATGTTTGTTATAAATGTTCTCAATCCACCCATATGACCAAACCTCACTTTCACCTTGATCTAATTTGGACTTTGATTTATGGAAATGGGCTATTTCTTTGTTAATAATATTTTCTTGTAACAAGTTGTTCAAACAGGGCTTGCTGTTACATTCACAGTCATTGTATATGACCAACCCGAATTCACCCACATTACCTGCTCAGAATAGTTAAGTTCCTTGGGGTCTTAGGAGTTTGCTGTAGGGCCTTTGACCCTCTTGTTTATTTGTTTGCTATCTGAATTTCAGAACATAATTCATTGTTGTAGATTGAAAACCTGTCGCCAGTGAATAACCGACCATCCTTTTCCATGGCGCCACGACCGAACCGCCCATCCCCACCTCCCTACCAGGCCCCAGTGAACCCTTTAAGACCAGCAGGGGGCATCCGAGTAGAGTCTATACCAAAGTCCCAGTCCTGTCCCGTCCCTACACGCAATGACCCAGCCAGGGACCCCAAGGATGCGTACAACGACAGCTACACGAACACGGCAAAGACTGGCTTTGTGAACACGGATAGAACCTTAGCTAACCCTAACGCTAACCCAACAGCTGGGAGTGGAAATAGAACTTCTCAGAATCTTGTTAGAGCTGACGATTTTAATCCTGTGCAGAATCTTGTACGAGTGGAAGATGTGAAACCTGAGGATAATGGCTGCCTTAATACTCCGAAAATTGCTGCTGGAAGTACATGTGAGTATTGCTTTATTCTTCAAAGTTCTCAAAATCAAAACCACAGGTATTCTATTTTAGCCTCCCTCTAAAAAAAACGGGCTTAACCCATTTATTTAGGTATGTTTTGTTCTGAAATTATTTTGAAGGAATATTAACCTATTTATGCCTAGCGTCTACAAAAAAGGCCTAGGCAAACAGCGTAGACCCAGATGAGACGCCGCATGATGCGGCGTCTCATCAGGGTCTGCGCTGTTTGCTTAAAGGAATTTCTGTAAGAAATATTCTAAATATAGAAATAAATATACCAGACATTCCTTATTTTGGAAATGAATTGATCCAATTTAGAAGGATGGGGGAGTCCACTAGGCATAAATGGGTTAATTTGTGTGTGATAAGTTTTGTTTTTAGTTTTCCTGATAATTTAAGGCTTGTCAATTTTTTTGTTCATTCTAAAAGGGAAATTTGAAATAAAAATTTCATGATGTCAAAATAATGATTAATTTTCTTAGATGCTCATAAAATACAATTGCACATTAAATAATGAAATGAAATAGACAAATGACTGCAGTGAACATGTCTTTAATCAATATGTAAAACAAAAAACTGAAAAAAGCTTTTAACACAAAAAAGAAATATCTGTTTCATGATAGGGTTTAAACCTGACAGTGTAGTTTTGAAAATTAATATTTCTTTTGTTAAATATCTGTTAAAGAAATATAAAAAGAAGAAAATTCCTGTTCTTCTTCTATTCAATCACAATTATGTGGACGCCATATTGTTGTTGACTGTTTTATTTATTCTAGGAACTGAGACAGTATTATTATTTCCTTCAGTGATGCAAAAAATATCATCATATTCTCGTATTTCATGAAGCCACATGTCTGGTGGAAACATATTCTTAAGATGCATCAATCAAATGAAAGCCTGATTTAGCTGATGACTGTCTGTGAACTTGTTGCACTATTCTTTATTTCAATAAGGATGCAGTGGCTACTGCTGTTGTGTTAACCCTTTGCATGCTGGGAAATTTGTCGTCTGCTAAAATGTCGTCTGCTGAATTTCTAAAATTAGCATTTTCTTCGATTTTTTTTCAAAGAATACTATCAGAATAGCAAACAGTTTGGATCCTGATGAGACGCCACGTTCTGTGGCGTCTCATCTGGATCCAAACTGTTTGCAAAGGCCTTCAAAATCCGGTTCCAGCGCTCAAAGGGTTAAAGTGGAATATGCATTATTTGTCGTCCTAGCTAATTCATTGTA
>VMBQ01007581.1:0-45686 GCA_007657795.1 Dreissena rostriformis | reverse complement strand
GGATAAGAGGATGATGCATGTCAAATGGCATTGTACACCATCTGTTAATAATAGAGTTATGGCCCTTTGTATCATGAAAAAATGCTTTTTACTATAAGCTTTAAGCTGTCCGGACCCATATCTTGGAAATGCTTAGGCGGATTTCATTAAAACTTGGTATGAGTATATAAATGGATAAGGGGTTGATGCACATTAAATGGCATTGTACACCATCTGTTTATAAAGGAGTTATGGCCCTTTGTATCTTGAAAAAATACTTTTTACCATAAGCTTAGAGCTGTCCGGACCTATATCTTGGAAGTGCTATGGTGGATTTCAATGAAACTTGGTATGAGTATATATATGGATAAGGGGATGATGCACATTAAATGGCATTGTACACCATCTGTTTATAAAGGAGTTATGGCCCTTTGTATCTTGAACAATTGCTTTTAAATATAAGCTTAGAGCTTTATCTTCATTTACACATGTGCAAGAGCCATGAAACTTGCCATGTAGTTGTTCTCAATCATCTGGGGGTGCTTCACATTAAACACTCATAATCCTAGGGGCTAAGGTCAAGGTCTCACATTGAGGTCATAGGTCACACATTTGATGAATTATTCATTATTTAGTCCTTCTTTTACTATGCATCAAGGGATTCTGTTATAACTTCCACAATTGATCTCCATTAGCTAGCTGAGTGTCAAATATAAGATCCTGGGGACCATTTAAATTAACATCGTAGTACACATTTACGATATGATACATTTTTTTGAGATAATTGCTTAAGTCCATATCATATGATTATAACTTTTCAGTACTTAATTAATAACATTGGCATCTAAAGCGCCGTATATATTCGACGAGCATGGCAAGCTAGTTTGTCTACTTATTAAGATTACAAAATTCTCTCGTAAGTTAAAATTGTTGTACAATCGTTTATGAAATGGCCCCCAGGTTGCTAGGGTCATGGTCAAAGTCACAAACAANCACGCCAAATGGCATTGTACACCATCTGTTAATAACGGAGTTATGGCCCTTTGTATCTTGAAAAAATACTTTTTACTATAAGCTTAGAGCTGTCCGGACCCATAATTTGGAAGTGCTTTGGCGGATTTCATTGAAACTTGGTATGAGTATATATATGGATAAGAGGATGATGCATGTCAAATAGCATTGTACACCATCTGTTAATAACTGAGTTATGGCCCTTTGTATCGTGAAAAAATGCTTTTTACTATAAGCTTTAAGCTGTCCGGACCCATATCTTGGAAGTGCTTGGGCGAATTTCATTTAAACTTGGTACGAGTATGTAAAAATTATATGGATAATCATAAGAGGATGATGCCCACCAAATGGCATTGTACACACTCTGTTAATAACGGAGTTATGGCCCTTTGCATCTTGAAAAAATACTTTTTACTATAAGCTTAGAGCTGTCCGGACCTATATCTTGGAAGTGCTATGGTGGATTTCAATGAAACTTGGTATGAGTATATATATGGATAAGGGGAGGATGCTCATTCAATGGCATTGCTTCAAAATAAACACTCATAATCCTAGGGGCTAAGGTCAAGGTCACACATTGAGGTCATAGGTCACACATTTGATGAATTATTCATTATTTAGTCATTCCTTTACTATGCATCAAGGGATTCTGTTATAACTTCCACAATTGTTCTCCATTAGCTAGCTGAGTGTCAAATATAAGATCCTGGGTACCATTTAAATTAACATTGTAGTACACATTTACGATATGATACATTTTTTGGAGATACATAATTGCTAAAGTCCATATCATATGATTATAAATTTTCAGTACTTAATTAATAACATTGGCATCTCAAGCGCCGTATATATTCGACGAGCATGGCGAGCTAGTTTGTATACTTATTAAGATTACAAAATTCTCTCGTAAGTTAAAATTGTCCTACAATCGTTTATGAAACGGCCCCCAGGTTGCTAGGGTCATGGTCAAAGTCACAAAGGTCAAAGTCACACATTTTGATTAAATATGCCTTATTTGGTAAGGATACATGTACTACCATACTAAAATGGATTCTCAAAATATCCTGATGTAACTGTTCTCAATTATCAGGCAGTCCAGGACATATGTGTTTTTGACCAAAATCAAGGTCACACATCAAAGGTCACTCATTTGTAGAAATTTTTATTATTTAGCCATTATTTTTCTATGCATCAGTGGATTCTGTAATAACCTTCCATAATTCTTCTCCATCTTCTTCCTTGCTGTGTGTCATATGTAAGATTCATGTCTAGGGTTAAGGTCAAGGTTCATGTCTAGGGTTAAGGTCAATGTCACACAATATACTTCATGTAAGGTCATACGATTCACATCAAGGGTCAAGGTTACACAAATGCTTCATGTAAGGTCGTACGCTAAACCCCTAAACTGACCAGCATTTTTCCAGAATTATGTATACATCTTTGTACTTAGAAATTACAGGTAAGAGATTGTGTGCTCCAACAAGGGAGAGCATATAGTTGCTGACTTGTCTGTCCTTCCTTCTCTCATAATTTTCCCCCGCCAAAGGAGGAGGGATATAGAATTGGTGTTGTCCATCCATCCATCTGTCAGTATGTTCATCCGTCCGATTTGCACCCATCCTTAAACAAAATATTTGTGGTGGGGGATATCAATTCAACGAATTGGCTTGTTTCCTGGGGGAGGTAGGATATTCATAAAAATATGCTCAGTTATGTTCGGTTGTAATGGAAAAACTGCATGATTTTAAAGTAATTTTCTGAAAAACATGATACCCTATAAAAACCACTGTTATAGTATGAAAATCTCCCATAAAGACAATTTCTGCTTGACAGAGTGCTGCTGAAAGTTCGAGAACGGTTCAATCCTGACGCCGTTGTCTGTCAGTGTGGGGCTGATGGGCTTACTGGAGACCCCAATGGCGCGTTAAACCTGACGCCCAACGCCCTGGGAAAGTGTGTCTACACTCTGTTGTCATGGAAACGGCCACTGCTGCTTCTGGGTGGAGGTAACGCAAGAACTCCTTCTTTTGTAATGATATTACCCTCGTTCTGGGAAAACTGGGCTTAGTGCATGTTTGTAATGTGTCATCCCAGATTAGCTTGTGCTATCTAAGAAGAGGCTTCCTTTAAACAAAAAATTATCATAAAAGGGGAAGTGTTGGCCCTGATAAGCTTGTGCAGACAGGCTTATCTGGGTAGGGGTATACATTTTAGGCTTTTTCAAGTCCAGTTTTCCCAAAATGCAAAACGAACGATGGTGTACCTTTGTTGTTAAAGAAAACATATTGTCTATCCCATAGTGAAATTTATGCGATTTTTGTCAAAGAGATTCTGTACAGTTTTTTCATACATGCCAGATGTCCCAATCTTGGCGGGACAGTCCTGCTTTTGGGGTGTTTGTCCCGATGTGACACAATTTGTCCCGACATTCGTAAAAAACGACCTACGTTCTAGAAGTTCACAATAAAATTTGCTAATCAAGCTCTGTCTGGCTTAAATTACCATCGCTAATCCCTTTTTGCCCCCTATTAACAAACCATATCTACTGGTCAGGTGATCCAGTGTTGTTTTTGACACCTTATCAGCGATCTATCAGCAAATTATTGATTTTATCGGGATTTCACACCATGGTGTTTTTATGATAGGAGTCGCCAATTGCTTGCGATAGATGCATCGTAGTGAATTTAAAGCAGACAGCTTTTGTATTTCATGGCCCAAATCATGAAGTCCAAAGATATAATTACCCGGTATTCTGTGTATTATACCACCTGAGGTTAAAAAACCTGTTAAAACACCAATATGGTATATCAAACAAATTGAGCGCTGACACATGGATGTTATGCATAGATTTACTTTCTTTTTGGATTGATTTTCAGAAAATAATATGTACATATTGCATAAATCAAAATTAAGAGTTAAGTGATGATTGGTTAAAAAAAAAAGTGCTCAATGAGCGCACATCGCGTTGAACGATTACACATGCCTCTGTCCCAAATGAATGTCAAATAGAGACATGCCCCGAAATTTCACGTCATGGATTCATCCGCATAGTGCACATGTGTGTTGACTTCCGGAAAATGGAGAACGTTTGTGTCATGAAATTCTTAAACACATTTATCGTCATTTTTTGCGAGAAATAATGATTTTTTTTTAATATACTGATTACTGACTACAGTAAAGGTGGCATGATTGATCGTTTTAGGTGTCCCGCATTTTTGTCAAATGTCCCAACATTTTTAATGGAATGTCCCGATTCGGACAAGAAAATTTCTGGCATGTATGTTTTTTTACATATTCTTGTAGAAGAGTACAATGCTTTTATAAATTAGCCATTTCTTATAAAACAGACCAGACATGTAACATGTTTTTATTTTTGTTTAATCTAGAAATTACAATAAATTGCCAAGGGCTGTTGCTGATTTTCGTAAATGAACTTATAGAAAAGAAGTTACAATATACAAATTGTTCTAAGAGAATGTATAGGATGTCTCCGTTGTCTGCTTGACTGCTGTAACAATGAAAAGTACAGAATTGCAAAGTTAGCATTATAAGCTATCCGGTATTCCCAAATATCTTGGCTGCTTATCCTTCCTTATATTAAATGAAATATGACCAACTTTGCCATGAACTTTACAAGACAATATCATCTCTCGATGGGTATGAAGGCCCCAGACAGAGTGAAGGCCCCAGACAGAGGTCGTGAAGGATGATTTAATATTGTTTGAGTGAACGATAATATGTCTGTCTGTAAGATAATGTGAAAATGCAATTGTTTCTCTAGAAAATGAAATTTTTGAACTGATTTTGTTTGAGTGGTAATTTTCATCATGCAAACAATGTACCGGATGTATCAACAGCTCGGCATGCAACAGTTTTATCTGCTTTAAGTTAGAATATTAATGACCAAACTTAAATATAGTAAAAACAAAGAAGGAAATGGGACTTTAAAATTTACTGTAATAGTCTACTCTGTTTATCCCCATTGAACTTTGTAAAAATATTTTGATATACAGTCCAGCCTGACTAAGCGTTCCAACTCGATAGAGCGGTCAACTGGCTAGTTTCACACCAACAAAAATCATTCTGTATTAAACCTGAGTATAACGGTCATAACCACTACAGCAGCCAATAGCCAGTATATTTTGATCTGAAAGCCATTTTTCAACTGTGTTAAGCGGTCATGAGGCAGTCATTTTGAGATGCGAAAAGTGAACACTCAATCTACAATTTTGCCTCTTACCTTTGACATCATAGCTACTTTTGTGCGTCTATTTTGCGGCTTAAGACTCAGATTGCTATACCTGGCTTTGATATGATGAATGTAGCCCACAGTGAGAAAACAAATAATAGGGTAATGGGAAGCTTTGTTTTCCCGGGATAATTATGGGGAAATCTTCAAAATGAATTATGTAAGAGTATCTGCCATGTTTTATGTAATAATAATTAAATGTCGCTAATAAGTACTTTCAAGTAACTACATATCTATATATGGACTGAAAGTTACACTTTTGGATCATTCTTTTAATGAGCTTTCTAGTGTACATGTCAATTTAACATTCAATCGGAAAAATAAATCACAGATTAACAATGAGTTGTAAACGCAAGTTCCACATGTTATGGGAGCGAACCAAGTGTGTGAAATTGTTTGAATCTGGGAAAAGTTTGCTTGTGTCTGCAATTGAGTTATGTGTTGGACATATGCAATTGCAGAGTGTGAAATAATAAAGGAGTATGAGTCAAATAGGAATGTGAGTTTGAAGCATCTGAAAATTGACACTGAATACAGTGGGTTGAACAGTCTGGTTTTTGAAGTGGTTTACAAAGGCTTGTTTGGTCAATATATTGGAAGTTAGCATTTATATATCTACAACTGTTTTTAAGGACACATTAATGCAAGTTGCTGGAGTAATCTTTTCTGTGTGTAGATATGCATTTCTTACCAGAAGTTATTTGCATCCAAAGATCTTCCTCTGTTTGCTTAACTAGACTACATCCTTATTCCATGCCAGGCGCTAGGCTTTTCTAACCTGTACGTAGAGCATGAGCATATATTTATAAATGTGCAGTAGTTATTTGCATTTATATACGAGCCTTGCTCTGGAAAAACGGGTTGAAATGCATGTGTGTTAAGTGTCATCCCAGATTAGCCTGTGCAGTTAGCACAGGTTTGTCAGGGATGACACTCATGGCTTATATAACTGGATTTTTGCTAAGAAGAGACTTCCTTTAAACAAAAAAAATCCATTTAAGCGGAAAATATTCCTGATTAGCACAGGCTAATCTGTGAAGACACTTTACACACATGGATTAAGCCCTGTTTTCTGGCTATTTCTAGGAGGCTACAACCATGCCAACACTGCCAGGTGTTGGGCCTATCTGACAGCTGTGGCCTTAGGAAGGAAACTATCTGATGACATACCTGAGCATAAGGTAATCTTTGCTGGCGACTGGGGTGTTTAAGTTAATGAGAACCTTTGCAAGACTGTTGTTTAATTTGTGATTGACAAATATTTAATGTGGAAACCAACAGGCACAAGTTTTATACATGAATTACATAAAAGTAAAAATAGATAGCTCTATCAACGATTAAACAAGTGTATGTGTCAAAGAAAAGAATAAGTTATAACCCAATATGAATTATTAAAGACAATGTCATTTATTCTAAAAATCACATCAAGAATTTCTTTTGGACAGTATCCTAGATATTGAAGTATTTTTGTCAAGTCTGCTTTCAAAACTCTATATACATGTAGCAGTCAAAATGGTCAATTGTATGTTTGTGCATGCGTCCAGGCTTGTCTTGACAGTAAACATTTTTTTTTTTCAATTCTTCAGAAACTTATCACAAATATTCACCATCTAAAGACACTTGTTGTGTATATCACTTGTCTTTCATTCTTCAGGGTAAAGGTCACACTTAAAGGTCAAAGTTCAATTTTGCCATCAAGCTGCATGTCCCGACCCTAAGTTGGTCATTTATCATGCAATTATAACTTACCACAAATGACCACCATGAAGAGACAACTTTTTATGCCCCCTTTAAAAAAAAGGGGTATATTGTTTTTGGCCTGTCTGTATGTCTGTCATTCTGTCTGTCTGTCCAAAACTTTAACCAAAGTTTTGTCATAACTTTTGCAATATGGAAGATAGCAGCTTAATAATTGGCATGCATGTGTATCTCATGGAGCTGCACATTTTGAGTGTGAAAGGTCAAGGTCATCCTTCAAGGTCAACAAAAATAATTCAAAGCGGCGCATTATAGTGCAGCTTGATAAATCATCTGAAAACCAGGTTTTCTGAAGGTTATTAGATTGGTAAATGTTGGCAGGCGGGCAGAACAAAGTTTGTCAGGACCATAACTGTGTCATTTATCATTAGGTTTTAAAATAAATTGGTACATTTGTTCACCATCATTGGACGGTGTGTCATGCGAAAGAAGTATGTCGATATCTCCAAGGTCAAGGTCACACTTTGAGTTCAACGGTTAAAAATGGCCATAAATGAGCTTGTCTGGGCCATAACTATCTCGTTCATTGTGTGATTTTAAAATCATTTAGCGCATTTGTTCACCATCATTGGACGTTGTGTCATGTGAAAGAATAACGTCAATATCTTAAGGGTCAATGTCACCCTTTGAGTTCAAAGGTCAAAAATGGCCATTAATGAGCTTGTCGGGGCCATAACTATGTCGTTCATTTTGAGTTTTAAAAATCATTTGGCACATTGGTTTGCCATCATTGGACAGTGTGTCATGCGAAAGAATTACGTTGATATCTCCAAGGTCAAGGTCACACTTGGAGTTCAAAAGTCAAAAATGGCCATAACTATGTCATTCATTGTGAGATTTTAATGTCATTCATTGTGAATTTTAAAATGACTCTGTACATTTATTTTGTTCGCAGTCATTGGACGGCTTGTTATACGAAAGAATAAAAGAGTTCAAAGGTCAAAATGGCATAATAATTCTTAAAAATCACCATAGATTAGACTTTCTTGTTTTGTGAAGACAGCATGCGAAATATTGTGTGTCAATGCAGCATGTGGGGGTATACGTCACGTCTTTGACAAAGCTCTAGTTTAAACAAAACTTCAACACCCGTAAAATTTAGTCAGCAGAGAAGCTGTTTCAAATTGTAAACCTGTTTTTGTGACAATTTTGTCCCTTGTTACGTTGCTATAGTTACACCATTAATATCAAACTAAAATCTGCATCCTGCCATAATTTAAACGAACCTAGACTAATGAAATCCTGTTCGAAGTCCCACATTTAGCTGGTAAAGTACTGCTGTTTTCTCTATGATAAAGCTCTTGTTTAAAATGAGCAAGACATGTTGTCGACAGGCTTCTAAGTAGTTATTATAAAACTTTAAATAAACGGCTGTTAATTGACTTATGAATATTTGCTGAAAAATAAGCAAACATTGATGATTTTTTTTGCTTGACATATTAAAACTAGTTCAAAACTTCTTATTTCCAGTATCTTATGGAGTATGGTCCAGACTATACACTCACGGTTACCCCTGGCAAACAAGGGGACCACAACACACAGGAGAGTCTTCAGGCCCTGTACTCACAGATTCTGTGTATGTTACACATTGTTATACCCTAATTTAAATTACCAGTAATTTTCCTTCTCTACAGTTGTTTTGAAATCACACCTCTGGATGTGCAGCAGTAATTAGTCTCTCACGTTGGCTGAAGTTCAAGGTCACAGTTGAAGGTCACTTTGAGCCTCAATTTTTCTATCAGCTCCATATTTATAATACCAGTAAAATTATCTTGACAATCGGATAATATGTTGAGGTCATTGAGACAATATGCAGTTGACATACGTAAGTGATACTTACTCAAGATTAATGTCATACTCAAAGGTAAAAAATGTGAACCTCTGTTTTTGTGTTCATTTGATATCTTTTATACACCTGAAAGAATTTTCTTTAAAATGTCTCATAGACTGCCTTGTTGAAATTTCAATCAATATTTGTATTTTTTGATGAAATACCAAATTAAAACAGGTCAAAGTATTTGTCAATTTAAGCTGATCTATAAAGCTATACACACAAGAAAATCTTGAAATTGATTATTTATATCACCAAATCTCCAACATCTAAATAATTTACTAAAATGTTGTACTCTTATTACGATATTGTGTGCGAATAAGAGGTTGGCATAATTCTAACTAAGTCATTGAGGGTTTATTCTGGGCAGAAGGGTTCTTGTATCGTGTTATTTAGTTTCCTGTGCCTGGCAGCTGCTATTCCCCCAAGGTAGTTCATTTAAAATTATCCATTTGTGGAGTATCTGCCTAAATGTGTATTTCTTATCCATTCTTTTCAGACAATCTGAGCCAAATATCTTGAGACCTACAAATCAGCTCACTGCGGATTTGAATTGCTAATAAGCTGTTATTAAAAGGAG
Source organism: Dreissena rostriformis (assembly GCA_007657795.1). NCBI lineage: Eukaryota > Metazoa > Mollusca > Bivalvia > Myida > Dreissenidae > Dreissena > Dreissena rostriformis. The sequence goes on along the minus strand of VMBQ01007581.1, from coordinate 36,278 downwards.
ACTCATGAGATATTCAAGACATTCAGACAGACCATTTCAATAGATGTTTATAAGCACCAGGCCTGGCCTGTCATGTTTAATGTGATCGAATGTTGGGAACGGAGTTCACATTTTGTAACACGAAAGCTGAATATGTTACCGAGTTGGGATAGTCCTGTGCATGGGTGATGTTAAGCAATACAGACTTTTGTGATGTTATTGATTGGTAATATTTTGATGTTTGTTCGATGAAATTCATCAATCAGTTTACACAATGTTTCTGGAATAGTAAATGTTAATGTGAGGCAATACGAAAGTAATGGTCTATTGTTTAATTATATATCCCCCCCTCCCACTTCATATTGAAAGGGTATTGGACAATCAAAGAAAATATGTTCAAAGGCTGTGTTAATCCAATGATANCACATGTGAACTCTATGAGCCCCCTGCCAAGTTTCACCGGAGGGGATTATAGTTTCACCCCCGGTTCATCCGTTTGACAAAATTGTATCCTGCGATAACTCAAAAAGTACTAAGTTGATGAAACTTGGTATGTAAATAGAGGACCATATAGAGACTATTTTGTTTGAAAGAATGTTAAATATATATTATAGAGATTATTTCATTCCTGTGGGGCTGTTTGGAAATATGACGTGTATCGTGAAAATGTTCACGAAAAAAAGGTATGCCGACATACCTTCACGTGTTTTTGGCGATGTTATAGCTCAACAATATTGACCTGTCACTAGTGAACAATAAGCATACATTTGACGTTTAGATTGTTCACTTTATTTACATTCGGTTTAGTGTGTGCACGTTTTGCAGGAGTTTAACGAGGCCATAATAGACTACTTGGATTTAAATCGCTTCCAGTACGTTAAAAATTATAGTCATCGTAACGATATTTTAATATATGCATGCACAGATAAATTTGGAGAGCTATAGTGGAAACCAACACAAGTGTTAGGCTTTACGCAAATACATAGTTCAATCTACCATGTTCACCTTTATATCTGTAGTCGTCCAATTGTTTGGTGCATTCCCTCTCAATTATCTTTGGTCATCACGAGCTTATTTCGTTTCTTTGAGTGAGAATATTTTTTAGCAGACATTCTGACCTATACAAATTGCATCTTTTTACATATATTCGGATCAGTATATCAACGAATCAATGTTTTTTTCGAGCACCAATATACTACTGCATTTCCCGAGAAAAAAAATAAATCAGCAACTAATTTTATATGAAAATAACCCGTCTAAAATTGACTTAAATCAACTTTTATACGTTTCACCAATATTGTTTAATGCGAACTTAAGTTATTGACCGGTAACACCATGTTTGTTTGTATTGTCATTTTCTAGTTTACATTGACCTTGATCCGACCGACTCCAAAATGCAATTCCAAGCTAAGTCTGCATGTAAACTGCCGGATACCTACACCTCATATTAATGCAATACCTACATGTACGCCCTAATGAAAGTTATACGCCCACGATGCGCTGATGCAATTTATAGTGCGATTACTCCTTGCAAAATACAAACCTATGAACACAAAACAGGGATTGACTTGTTCCGCGTGGACGATAATAACGTTCATGTTTTTCACATAGTAATATTATGTTTGACAGGTCGACATTATTTTAACACATTTTTACCAGTTTTTAGTGAAACGTGAAATCACGAGGTCGACGGGAATACAATTGCGACTTCGACAAATTCATCTTAACCTAGCCAAACTAGAAATTTGAAACATTAATTATGCGATTATACCTTTCTGCGTATCAATTCTCACGATACTTAATTATAAAAGTAAAAACAAATATTCCGCAAATGGCTTATATCCCTTTTTATTTTGTTGAAAGCATTTTGTAAGGACATGCCGGTAATCGTAATATAACTATATAAACGTTTGGAAAACTTTCTTCTTAAAAGAACGCATACATTTATTGTCTTTTTGTTCATGGGTTTACAATCTACACAACTGCTGCATATCATTTTGGTTCTTTCAAAAAGGTTTTCCAGGGGTTGAGTCAGTTTGTCTTAAATGGCTATATAGAACACATTTGAACTCTTATTGGACACTGCTGACTTCAGAAATTTCAACTTTATGTTGTTTTTAGCTCAGCTGAAAACACAGAGCGTATGGGGAGCTTGAAGGATTCCGTGATGTCCGGCGTCCGTAAGTGCGTGCGAGCGGTCATGAGATACATGCGTTACCTTTTACTTCTTACGAATTTTCCTCCTTAAACCCTATGACAGATTTTAATGAAACGTAATACGAACCAAGTGTAGGTAACCGGATTATAACCGGAGCTAAAAATATATTTTGTAAATGAAATCTTCTCTGAAACCACAACGGCCAATGCTTTAATATAAGGTGTGTAACATTGTCGCGTGGTTAAAAACTGGCCAAGCCCCAGGAGTCACATGATTTATATAGACTTATCTACATGTAGTAATTAACTTTAAAAATATCTTCTACGAAACTGCAGGGGTGATAGGTTTAATATTTTGTGTGTTACATCGCAAGGTGGTCCTCTACAAAGTTGTTTTTTTAAACAATGCCCATGGTATCAAATATTTTGCCGGGCCATGGGGGTTACTTGTTTCCTGTATATAGTAAAAACTAGTGTAATCTCAAACAGCAGACCCCAGAAGTTTGTTATTTGGCATGCAACGTCTTAAAGTGGCCCTCTTCTACGTTTTTTTTTTAAATCGCGCCACTGTGATCAACATATTTCACGTCCCAGCGTTAAAATTAATATTTAAGACTTGAACAGTAAAGATCGATACACTTCTGACTATCTCTGCTCTGAAACCGCAAGTTTGTTCAAATGATGCTCGTGGGGTCAAAACTAACCACACCTTAAGGGTCAGGTATTTAATATTGGTGTGCGATACCGTATGGTGTTCCTCTACTAAATTTGTTCAAATCATGACACTGGAGTCAACATTTGCCCACTCTAGGGTTTATTGTTTTTATATGTTCGTAGTAAAAACTTGAGTTCGTTATAATATTGCCTCCGATAACATTAAGTCTGTACCATACAGAGTAAAAAAATCTCAATATAAACACCACAGTTGTTACACAAACAACACAAAATTTACACATAACATATAAGTTTCTACATGTTTCAGGTGAGAGACTTCGGTAGTTTTGATCCCCTTGTTTTTCTGTGTTTCTGTTGTTTAATCGTCGCCATTACTATTTTGCTTAATTGTGATGTGATCATCATCACCACCAGCACCATATCTATCATATCATCGTCACCATCGTCAACATTATACACAAAGGCATGCTAAATACCTAAGAAAATGCAATTATTGATGTATTTGCTATGACTTTCGCGCTATGTTATGTTGAACTGTTTATAGGCAATTGCTTTCAAAATATTTATATATCCGTTGAATTAATAAACTATGTTGTTTCACATTAAACTAAAAAACGCATTCCCAGTAAAATGTCTAATAATCCATTTCGTGGACTTTTAAATGCGACATTTTACAAGACATTTCACCCATCGTTCTTATGTCCCAGCGGCATACTAGAGTTACTTGAACCATTAAATCAGTTTCTTTTTGGGATGGTATCCTATAGACAGCATGACTCCGTGTCAGAATCAATGCATTTTGTACAATTTGGCATTTTAGAAATGTTGTTTGTTGGTTTGCAGTGTTTTTGTGTACGGTAACATTTTGATAACATTATGCATTGAATGATGTTACAGTTTTTGCTTATTTTCCAAGAAAGTTGAAATTGACAGCTCTTGTTATGCCCCCAATAGGGTGGCATATAGCAGTTGAACTGTCAGTCCGTCTGTCAGTCTGTGTGTCCGTCCGAAACCTTTAACATTGGCCATAACTTTTGCAATATTGCAACTTGATATTTGGCATTCATGTGTATCTCATGGAGCTGCACATTTTGAGTGGGGAAATGTCAAGGTCAAGGTCATCCTTCAAGGTCAAAAGTAAAAAAATACAATCCAAGGGAAGTAATAAGCTTTAATTTCTAAACCTGCCAAATGATATTGATATGTTGAACTGTCAGTCTATGTGTCCGTCTGAAAACTTTTGCAATATTGAAAATAGAAACTTGATATTTGGCATGCACATTTTGAGTGGTAAAAGGTCAAGGTCATCCTTCAAGGTCAAAATTAAAATCCAAGGTTAGTAATAAGCTTTAAAGGGAGATAATTTCTATACCTGCCAAATTTTATTTCAAAGCGGCGCAGCAAGGGGCATGGTGTTTCTGACGAACACATCTCTTGTTTAGTTCTGTGTGGATCGCACTGATTTTGATATTGGCTGCTATCGATCTGGAAGAATTATGACCATTTTTTTTACATATTTCAAGTATATAAAGATTTTGTTTGGTGAATGCAAGATCTCTTTAATTTTGGTGTTAGTTAATCATCTTTATCTGACTGGTGGACGTGTCTGTGTCCAAACATGTGTTGTGGGGGCATCAGTTTCTATGACTTACCTTGTATACCTTCGTGTTGATTTGACTTAAGTCCGTGTTTAGTGTAATGTTATTTCTTATCTATATGGTGTATTTAACTTATCACTTTTGGAAAGTAGTAAGATTTTACAAAAATCAGATGTATGCATGTGTACCTCTCTTGTGTAATCTTGACATTTGAATGCTTTAGGTACAAAGTATGTGTTTAAGCCCCCAAAGGTGGGCATATAGTGATTGCACTGTCCGTCTGAAATTCTGTCACACTTTGCGTTTAGGTTTCGTAAAATGTGGAAAAACACTTTGCGTTTAGGTTTAGAAAAATGTGGAAAAAGGGGGCATATGTCATCCTATGGTGACAAGCCTTGTTTTTTTTTTATTAAAAAGGAAATGCATCTTTAAATATTTTCACCAATAACACAGACTAAGAAATGAGTAATAAAAATGAGCATTGCTCTGTGAAAAGGGGGGTTTAATGTGAGTGCATAAAGTGTCCTCCCAGATTAGCCTGTGCAGTCCACACAGGCTAATCAGGGTCAACACTTTCCACCTTAACTGGATTTTTGCTATACAGATGTTTTCTTTAAAAGAAAAATATCCCTGGGACGACACTTTACGCACATGCATTAAACCCCTTTTTCACAGAGCAAGGCTCAAATAAATTGTGAAGATAGCTTGCAAGTCGCTTTTTCATACAAGGAAATAAGATATCAACTGGCTAAAAAAAAACTGTTTCGATAAAAATGGTCACTTTCTTCATGTTTGTTCAACCTCAGATAGAAATCTGTTAACAGAGCATGTATCTTTGAAGTTGTATGTTTCTCTTATTTGTTGAAATATGTTAATGAAAATGATTAGGCAACCCATGTTTACTCAAAAATGCTATGATTTTTAATTGACCGTGGGGGATGAGTAAAGCTAATTTGTATGCCCCAGGTATGTTATGTTTACATAAAATAATTTGCAACAATTGTCTCCCGGACTCGTCTGCCATCATTNTGTTAATGAAAATGATAAGGCAATCCATGTTTACTCAAATATGCTATGCTTTTTAATTGACCGTGGGGGATGGGTTAAGCTAAGTTGTATGCCCCAGGCATGTTATGTTTACATAAAGTAATTTGCAACAATTGTCTCCCGGACTCGTCTTCCATCATTTGCTGCTTGAAACATGTCACCTTGTGGTACGTCATCTAGCTGTTGTGGCTCCATTGATGGTTCACCCCACATTAATCTCAGTACGGCACAGGCTATCACTATTCGCGTGACCTTTGTGGGTTTCATTCGTATCTGGCATTGTGCATAAATGTTATGTAAACACACATATTAAATGCATTTAAACGCTTCNTGATGAGACGCCACGTTCTGTGGCGTATCATCTGGATCCAAACTGTTTGCAAGGGCTTTCAAAATCCGGTTCCAGCGCTCAAAGGGTTAAACTATACATTTACAAGATTCAGGTGACGTCTGATTTATATGTTGGAACAATAACATGCACGGAATGTCAAAGCCAACATTTTTAGCTATATGAAGTAACATGTCACTATATTCTTCAAAATAGTAAGTAGCATGATGTAGTATAGCATGCATTGATTTATTATGAAATGAACCGGGTTATGGGAAAACTGCGCTTAATGCATTTGCGTAATGTGTCCTCTCAGATTAGCCTGTGAAGTCCGCACAGGCTAATCAGGGACGACGCTTTCCGCGTTTATTGAATTTTTGTTTAAAGGAGGTCTCTTCTTACCAAAAATACGGTGTAGACAGAAAGTGTTGTCCCTGATTAGCGTGTGCGGGCTTAAACCGTGTACGAAGTTAAATAAGTTATTTGCAGTAGATTTTTTATCTTTGCTTGCTTTTAGAGGCACAGCTGTTGTTTCGGACAGAGAACTACAGCATGCCAGACTTCAACATACATGTTATTCGTCTACTCGCTTAACAATATTATTTGATTATTATCGGATGCTTATTTATTTTATTTAATTCTAAAAAAAAGTGTTATTCAGAAACGAACAATTTGTAAATGTAAGATAAAACAAACACAATTTTTATTTACAACGTAATATGTTGATTCTATTTTGACATAACTTTTGTTACATTTCAGAGTCTGTTCGTCACTTCATATATAGATTCCTAAGTGCTTAGGGTTGTACATTGAATGGGGCTAACCGACCAAAAAGGTTTCAGCTCAAATTAATTGCCGCATAGTTATGGAACTCAGTACATAGACACTTATTATTGATATGGATTGTAATGACATATCAGTTGCAAGTGGTTACTTTACTCAATAATGAAATGTTGGCCGTTGCTGGCCTAAATTCGTTGTCATAAAGGTGTTATTCTGGGCATCCGGTATTTTTTTTTTTTTGTTCTTTGGTTTCCTGTGTATGCCAACTGTTATTCCACACAGAGTTTCATGTTAAATTGCCCATTTGCTGAGCTTCTTCCACAACTTATATTTATAATGCATCCTTTTCACACAATCTGGACCACATATATAGACACTTACAAATCAGGTTGACGCTAATAAGCTGTTATTAACGGGACAATCACGAGACATTCAAGTTATTCAAACATACCGCTACCATAGATGTATAAGCAACAAACCACTTATTTTACGTTCACTATTATAGTATTTTGGGAAAGAAGTTGACATTTTGTTACACGAGGGAGCGCTGGATCTGTGACCGAGATGCGATCGCCTAGTGCATGAGTGCTGTTAAGCACGCAAAGGCTATCGATATTTACCACTGGCATTGAGATATTCATTTGATTCAGTTATTGCGTTGGTAAACAGCATGTCTGTCGAAAAGTTAATGTTGACTTGAGAAAATACTAAGATTAATTTGTATTGGAATATTTCAACACTTTTTTGTATGAAAACGTAATTCAAGTAGGCACAGGAAAGTTGTTTGCTAAAGGGTACGTTACCCATTACGTTTTTGTTTACTCGTATTTTAGATCCCATACCTCCTGTCCATCATCTGTATAGGCTTTTTGAAAATTGTAAATGGATATATATGGAGTTCTGATGTATACAAAGTATGCGTTGAATGCTGGGTTGTTAGTGTTTCGCAATCAGTTGGCATTAATTTTGTTATTTTGGCCCGTTAAATTCGTTTACTGTACTTTATTGTATGCATGAGTGCTTTACAAAAGTATTTGGATCTGAAGTAAATTCTTTAATTAAATTATTATTTCACACGTAATATTTGTATTCATGTAATAATCCATCTACACATTTTTAACACAAAACAATTAGACAAAACGATCCAATGACGCTGCGCTTTATTATCAGTTTACTGCTTTCTTACCTCCCTACATTATTATGTCACAGTATACGCTAAATATAAGGTGTTTGTACACACGCACAGCTTCCATCTTAATGCTTTATAAGGAACTCGGGAGCAGACTAACTAATAAAACCTGCATAAACAAAATGTGTTCTACATGATTTGCCACTGAAATGATAAGTAGCTATAGGTTGGTAGTACGTCATGCCCCTACGTATGCACGAAGCAACACTATTTTGCGAAGGAGAAGTATGTAAATGATTGCTTTGTTTAGGCATACAGTTTCTACAACTGTTGTTGTGTGTTCTGCTACTTGCACAGAAAAGACACCTTATATGTTAAATGTTCTATGATCAGTGATGATTGTCTTGAGATTTACCGCCGTGACTATTCATGATGTGAAATGAAATTAAGCTAATTATTCCGCGCACGGGTTGAGCCCGCAGCAACACGTCCACGTCAATAGTCCTACTCCTAATGGAGGAAAATGAATGTGAACTTTTATAATGATCTATAATATGGATATGCACATTAAATGCGTGTACATATACTAGACCTGACACGTATTATTATACAAGCCCGATGCGTTTACATATTCTAGACAATACAAGTATGATGCGTGAACATATTCGATACAAGATATATATGATGCGTGTACATATACTAGACAATACAAGTATGGTCCGTGTACATATAATTGACAAGACAAGTGTGGTCCGTGTACATATACTAGACAAGACATGTATGATACGTGTAAATATACTAGACAAGACATATATTGTCCTTGTACACATACTAGACAAGACAAGTATGGTCCGTGTACATATACTATACAAGACAAGTATGGTCCATGTACATATTCTATACAATATATTTATAATGCATGTGCATATAATATACAAGACAAGTATGGTCCCTTTAAATATACTAGACAAGACAAGTATGGTCCGTGTACATGTTCTATACACTATATATATATATATATATATAATGCGTGTACATATAATAGACAGGACAAGTATGGTCCGTGTATATATACTGGATAATGCAACCCTGATGCGTGAACACATTCTAGACAATACAAGTACGATGTGTGTAAATATTCTATACAAGATATTTATGATGCGTGTACATATACTAGACCAAACCAAGTATGATGCGTGTACATTAACTAGACAAGTCCGACGCGTGTACATATTCTAGACAAGACATGTATGATCCGTTTACGTATATTAGACAATGCAAGAATGATGCGTGTACACGAACTAGACAAGACCCATATTCTGCGTGCTTTTAGTTCAAGGAGTTGCGTGAGCAATGAAATGCCAGACGACGGAAATGATGAGGATTACATTGTGATTGGTAGTAAGTAGATTTATCAACATGCTAACATTCGGGTTTGACTTTATATTTAAACACTCGGGAAATGTCTTATCCAATTAAGTCATGTTATTGGCGATGTAAAGCACACGTGAACACTATACAACCTAATTGAAACCAGACGGAACGAACGTTTGTAAACTCTGCGTTTAAGTGTAGCATCACATACAAATAAATGAAAAGAGCATCTACCAACCAAACATATTAGAAGATATAACCCACAACCACGCTCTCCCATAAAACACCCCACTATGAATGCAGTTATCGTACACGAGAAATAAATCATGGTCTGCATTGCGTATAAGTTCTCATTCCTTTTAAGCGATTGCATCGTTAATAAGATCAACGCAGTGTAGGCGTCTTCGGCATAGAACGTTATACTGAGAGGAACAAAACATCATTGCGTATCGGCTTCTTTAAAGCACACACTAATGTAATACAGTCATACACTTGGATCAATTATTTTACATGCCATTTTTATAATTAATTGACATTAAAGTAAAAGGTCGCTACAAGGGCTTTATGACATATTCACTAATAACATCAATAATATGTTCGATGCCTATCTCACTTTTCCGTTGGTGAGTTCAAGTAATGTCATGGCCAAACTGATCAACTGTTAATAGCAACAACATACACGTTATACTTGTGCATACGCATGCTCAAGCACAGCTTCAATGTAAGATGAAAAACACAATATCACTGCAACTATTTTCGACTGCTTATGAATCCAATAATGTGTTGACTATTTCCCTTTATGGCGTAATGACTATATCGAGTCGTTGGACGGAACCTTCGTAAAGACTGTTCCTGCTGTTATGCACAGTTTATTCATGTGTTGACAAACGGTGCGTTGCTCTGTTTCATCGAAACATGCAATTCGTCTAGTCTTTACAAAATCACTGTTACATACTTTTTAGCAAATATAAGTTTTAAATCATAAACTATGAATACAAATATTTGTACATATTTCGACCTTCACTTTAAAGTTGAACCTTGCTTTCGTTCTTGTTATTTGCATACATAGGTTAATATAGAAAAGACACGAGCTACAAACCGCTTGGAATTGTTCGAAGATAAACAGCGATCAAATGGGGTATTCAAAATTAAAATTAAGATTAAACACGCAAGTGCCTTTTGCCGACGATGAGCGTTCAAGATAATCAATTTTCAACTGGATTGACAGATCGTGATCATCCAGTCTACTCCCTGATATTATATGACATCTGATATGTGCGTGCAATTGTTTGAAAATGTTTAATGGGAATGGGATAGTTGAACTGTTATGACGTTATATCGACAAATAGTTTGATAATGATAACTTGTTTTATTTGTAAATTTGTTTAATAACTCCAATTAAAGCACCCTTTGATGCTTTAACGCTCTTCGTGTCAAAGTCATGCCCTTATTTTCTTAACAATATGGTCAATAAGTAAAGTGTTTGAACAGCTCAAGAATTAATTATGACAAGAGTGTTAGTCTGGTAAGGTCCAGACAATATAAGCTTATTAGACATTATCTTCAAACAATACTCCATGTGATGTGCAACGAGACCAAAATGAAGTACGATAACTAAATCGAACAATTGAGGAGGCTTCAGATGAAGGTGAAAGTGTTGCTGATTCAAAGTCTAGTGGATTTTATCAACCGCTGTCATATTTTAGATTTCGAGTTATGTTATTCCGGGAAAGTGATCAATGCTGCATAAGACATTTACTTTGTTAGCTTTTTGGTAATATAGTTTATATGTTGAGGAAATGGGACAAACTAGAAGCGTTAAGTACATGTATTATAACCGTTCTTGTTTGGAGCCTTAACCAATGACTTGAAATCAGGTGCTTAGAGTTAACATATTTAATATTCCGAACAAAACAAATCAACGATCAAACCTCAACTGACCTCAAGTCTCGTGAACACGTATAGGAATTAGGAATCTCAAACCTTAATTAGGAGAGAATGTATTGTTACATCCGCAAGACCTTTATTTGAGGCAAGTGACCAATTGCCTGTAAAATACAGTTCAAAGCATACAAAACAGCTTACAGTTATAAAGCTGGTGTCACCGATTTGAAACGGTGAATTCAAAGCATTTGTAGTTTAAACCGATTGCAGGGCTCACCGAACCTCATACTTATACCAAACATAATAGCAAAACACATTACTCTATCAGAAACACTATTACGAAATACATTCTTGTTATTATCAGCTACTTTTATAATAGAACACTAACTATACATAAACAATGAACAATACTGGGATCACCAAATTGAAAGTTCAATGCAAAGCATTAGGGATTTTGAATAATAAAAGAGCAAATCAAATTGATTGAATAACAATTGAATTACGCTATGACTGTATACATTCAACAAACAGAATAACAATTTGTATAAGGACAATGCCATGCAGTTAATATAAATATCAGTTAAAGTCTTTCGTATTGAAACAATTTCATACAGTACATTTTTCTGATCCTTAACGAAAGAAAGATACACATATTCCCATAAGTTTAAGTGAATCAACGGCATCATTATTAAGATCAACTCGCTGTAGGTGTTTACAACATAATTTTATAAACAGTGGAAATTCGGCGATCTTGTGTAGTGTATTTATTTCATCCTTTTGTTAAGCACTTATAAATTGGAAAACAAATTTGCAGATGTCTCTTTTTTGTTTTAATGTTTTTTTTTTTGTAAATAAATAGCATATGATCTTCAATAAATGATAAAGAGTATAGTGATTTTAGTAGCATGCCACCTTAATAGATGTAGATATGTCAATATCAATGTATATTTAGTATATTAACTATATATACAATGATTAATAAAATTCATTTCATTTTTTCTTTGTTATAGAATGTGTTTACTTTTACAATATGTTTCTTTAAAGCAATACTTTCTCACTAAACATATTTCTTACATCATTCGCGTTCTCCACCGTTAGATGTCCACATTAACTCAATTCGTTTAATAAATTGTTCTTTTTGGTAGGAATCTTGATTTGTGCATGAAGTGTTTATGTATTTGGCGATTTTGTTCTGTTTGCATCAAACACTAGCCAAGTTATGGTTGGACTTGCAAGTAGTTTATGCATTCAATGCTATATCTACGTGACGAAGGTATAATGACATACAGGTTCATAAAATAAGGTGGTGAAGTCAGTTTTGACCCGATTGTAAATCGGAGGGGTCGTTCATACAACTTGTATACACATATCAACACTTAAATTATATCTTAGCTCAAAAATTTAAACATAGAAAAGTAGTTAATGTGTATTGTGTAATGTATATACATTGAAATCTGAGTTTGTTTCACGCTGCTTTCAAATGTAGTTATCTTGCATGAATTTGTCCACCTACGTTTTGACTGAGGTTTAATACGAACCACAACCTCGTAAGAAAGCAAGGTTGTGGTTGTTATATGTTATATACAATCAATACGTGGAGGGACTACAACGCATATATTTTGCGAAAATGACAACTTAGTGCCGCGGATACAAACTGGATGCATCGATCCACAGGAGGGAAGCCCATATTTGTTTTTATATATGCTTTAATAGAGACAAGGAGTTCAACTTCGTTTACCGTAAAACTAGACCATCTTTACTGTAAACCATGTAACTCGAACAATTTGTAACGAATCAACTACTTACCGGTTGTTTTCGAAAGCTAATAAAATAATTTATCAGAAAAAAATAACATCAGTACCATTTGATAAGGCAGTATTTCGATACCAGCCCTTAGAAATTGACCCATTTCCAAAATCGTGATTGGTCGGACACAAGTGTGTGCACTACTACATTGTGTCGGATGCAATGAAATGCTCTTACAAAGAACCTTTATCATTTCGTGAAGATTACTGTAAAGTGCAGACAATAGAGGCTTGTTGAATATAATCAGTATATGTCATCTTGACTGCCAAAAGTCATTATCTGACATAATGATGAAATAATCTCATAAAGGCCTATGTTAAGCACGAGAAATTACATCGAACAATGTTGCGTACTACCTGTTGTCGGAGAAAAAACGATAGAGATTATGATTGCACGGTCTGGCTGCCTCTATCAACTGATTGCATGTCTGAGCGGACTCTTTTTTTTTGTTGGCTAGTAAATGAGCATGGTGCCACTTAAGACTTCAACTGTTAAATATGTATTGCCAAACATTTCAAAATGTAAATGTAGCAATACCTATTAAATATGTTTTAGAATCTGCCACAAATGAATCAAACAACGATCATTAAAGCTATTACTGTGTTACTATGTAAACATGTAAAGTGAATCCGGACTAAGATATCATTATATTTAAAAGTAAACACACGTCGCATGGGTATAAGAAAAAAATGTATTTAAATATAGGCATATATATGTTTAGTAAACTTAACAAACACATCGTGACTTTGGAATTAAAATAATGAATGCCTTTATGTTCTTTTATTTGTCCATGGTATTATTTAAATGATCAGCAACAAGGTAGCATCATTGTCCCTACTGGGTAATTTTAAGTGCTTTTGTTTTGTAAATGATATGTTGATAGATAAATGCACAATACTAACAATTCATTATAATTCTTTGAGTGCTTTCCTATTCCCAAAAATGCCAAGTAAGCGAAAAAAGCACACACCATTCCGATGTGTGTTTAAAAGATCACATGAGCTTCATATATAACTGGATTTCCATGTATATGAATATATATTCAAACCTTTTTCTATTTAAGTTTGTTTGTACTTTATGAAAAATGAATTTATTTTAAATGATTTTAACATATTTATTTATTCGAATACACATTGATATACTTGAAAGTTAATATGCATTCAATCATTTTGTTTCTTCCAAATATGACATCGTTAGTTTATTGCGTTTTGTATTTTGAAGAATGAAAGACGTTTCCATGGAGCAATGAATGCCCCCATATTCAATGTTTGTCACAAAACTCAACTTATGTCAAAACCAATCTATTTTATGTTCAAATGTGACTTAATACCTCTAAATATGACCTTAACCTTAGAGGTAGAGAGATTGGTTTTGCACGCCACATAACATGTTGTTTAATGGTTTACATGTATGCAAAGTTATTTTAAAATCTGTAAACATATTGCAACGTTACGACTGAGACAGGATCGTTCGCACACACGGACAATTCGACTGCTAAATGCCGCCTTCCTCAATGGGTTCGGTGTGGATATAAATCAATATTATATTTTTTATTACTTTTGATATACACACGCATACAACATTTCTGAGTTCCAAGGGCAAACGTCACCCATTATTACAAACGTTCTGTATTAAACGATGTATTTGCAGTCTAATATGGATATACACATACCTTAAAATATTCATAGTGTACACAATCTACTAACATTAAAACTAATTAGAATATTTTAATTTTTGTTTTCTTACCAGTGTAACGATTATTGCAGCGTTTTTGTTAAAAAGTATGTTCCATTACAGCGTACTAATATTGCTGCGTTATACAGCGGTGACTCTGATATATTGCCACGCAATGTACACACAAGTACAGTTCAATCACCGAAACTTAATTACTATTGGCAACGTTTCTTATCCAACTCCACTCATCGTTTCGTCTAAGTTTTAAACAGTTTCTTCCTCTAAATAGCTTATTTACTACAAATGCGTTCTCACATGAAACATAGTTCAATGAAGTTTACTTTTTCTATTTTTTAAAGCTTTCTGCTGTCTATAAGCAAGCATGATTCTTGAGCTAATTGACTAGCTTTTTAATTAAATATTTTACAAAATCAATGATGTGCATGATCAGTTCGATAACCTTATTGCACTTATAAACAAACAAGTGGCTGAAATCTAAACGTCGATCAATATGTATTACGTTTTCCTACATCCGGTAATATTTGCTGGTTCAACCAAATAAATACTCTGTAACGTCTTGTCCATGGAATATTTGTTAATGTAATCGTCGTGATCACGGTTATTTCTGCACGGGGATGTTTGCGCGACCTGTATGCCAAAGTAAAGTAGCATGTTACTTTAGTTACACACAAGCTACTTTGCCAACGAAAATGTGTGAATGTTGGTAGTTTTGTTGTTCAGTACATTTTATAGGAATAAACAATAACACGTGTATAGAATACTTGCTTAAATTGTTCACACATACATGCAATACAGGGATATTGAGTTTTGTTTTAAATAAAAAGCCAAACTCTTTTTGTATAATTAAAACAACAACGTTCTGCAGTATTTTACTACATACACTTCCGCTTTCATCATAAAGCGACACAGACTCTTCTGAAAACGCGCCACCTTCTGAAACTACACAAACACATTTGAATTTGAATGTGTTTTCTTACATGCCTGATAAACATTTTAATTTCACGATAGGATCATTAAATGTATGTGAACTGAAAACAAAATCTAATTATCCAGAATTCCACGAATTAACCTCAAAATATGATAAATTGTGCACACAAGAAACAAAACTTGATAAATTTGACATAATTTACATCCATAATTATACTTTTTTTATCAAAGCCACGGCTAGAAAATTATACGCGAAAATCAGGCGGCATGCGATATTAAAAAATAAATAAATGAAATTATGAATAAGCTGACTGTCACAACACTAAATCTTAATGCGAGTACAAATATTTGGCTAAAAATGAGTAATGGGCACGAAGATATATGTAATATGTATTTACCCCAAAACAATCAAGATTCCACAATGATAATTATATATTTCTACTAGAAAATAAAATCACACAATTAATGCACACAATTCGATAATATTTTTTTAACTGGCGACTTAAATTGTTACACATCAAACTTACTAGATTACACCGACCTCGATAAATTCTTATCCTTATCTCAACACTTTCAAATTGTTGAAGGCACGATGAACGCTTGTAACCCATCACAGATATTAACCCAACTTGGTATCCAACTCAAACGTCATTCACAATGTAATAAAGAAAATTAAACGGAATATAAATAACTGGAAATATGCAAATTTAATAACTTAATCATTATTAATGGTCGCTTTGGTAAGGACTCAAATATTGGGAAACATACTTTTAGAAATGCCTCTGTGATTGATTATGCCCTATCGCCCATCAATGTACTGAATAAAGTAAAATAGTTTGAGATAATTGACGTTGACGGACTCAGTTGGCCATAGCCTGTTTTCTATCTAAGTAAATTTACCCTTTGATGTAACCCTAATCCCGATCCCAGAAACGAACACTAAACACATACTCCGCCCACCTAAATGGAATCCTAATAAACAAAACGATTTTGTATCCAATATAGACAATTCAGAAGTAAAAGGGAATACAAGAAATCGCCCAAATAATGACATACGAACATTCTCAAATAAAATTACTAATACAATCTCAAACGTTTTCCAACAGTCTGCGCGTAAATCGTTCCATCTTCGAATTAATAAACAACGACGAAATCTTTTAATTGAAAAGCTACCCCAAAACCATGTTTTGGGCCTCAGTGCCACAAGGCAAGAAATAGATACAACCACGCTCGTAAAGCTTACCAATTACACCAATCCACTTTAAATAAACATAATCTAGATTCGGCCAGTAGCCACTATAAACACGTACTCGTTCATCTAATACGTTCATACATAAACATAAATATACGGTAGAAAATAATTTACGGTCAATGAACGCCTTAAACCCAATGACTATTGAAATCTTTTTATCAATATAAATAGAAGTGAAAAGGTCAGTGAAAGCCCGAATATCGAACATTAAAAACATAATCTATAAAGACCCTAAAGCAACTATACACCCAGATATATTGCCACCAGACCCGGATGAACATGGCACACCAGATACATACAATTTCGAAGCCCTGAATACACCAATCACCTGCAACGGAATGAATAAACTGATTAATAAATTAAAAAATGGAAAAGCCATCACACATTGACAATATTTAAAATGAATTCATTAACAACACTCAAAATGCTCCCAATATATTGCAGTCTTTTCAACAATGTTTTTTTTAAACTGGAATCTTACCTGAAGCTTGGTTAATCGGTGCAATAAAACCCATATTTAAAAATAAATAGTCTAAGCTTGATCCTAACAATTACAGGCCGATTACCATTTTAAGTTAGTTAGGCAAGCTATTTACAACTGTAATTGACACACGAATTAACAATTTTCTAGAAGACAATAACTTACTTATGGCAACCATATATTTACATTAAATATGCTTATCCAAAAATTAAAACTGATAAAAGAAAATTATTCTGTTCATTTATATATTTTTCGGCTGCATTCGATCCTTTCTGGAGAACAGGTCTGTGGCATACAATACTTAAACTGGGAATACAAAGTAAAATATTCACCGTTATCAAAAATTTATTTTTTAATATTAAATCCAGTGTTTCTCTAAAATGGTGAACTATCAAAAATGTTTTTGTACATGCGGAGTGAGACAAGGGGATGATGTATTTCCTATACTACTCTCTACGTACATGAACGGTCTTGATGCTGTCTAATTACAAACGTGTAATGGAATACGTCTAGCAGTTAATAAAAATAACGCAATTCCATTCCTAAAACTAATAGTTCTGCTATATGCAGATGACACCATAATCCTCGGTGAAAATGGTGAGGACTTCAAAAATAATCTGAATTGCTTCTACATTTACTGCAAGACTAAAGTTTTGGATTTTGGGCAACTAACACATCCAAATATAGATTCTACATAAACAACCAATTGCTCGTAACAGAATACTAAAATCTAGGTGTTTTTTTTTCCTAATCTGGAAGTTTTTTAAATTGTAGAAAATATCTCGTGGAGCAAGCCAGCAAGGCATTGTTTCACTTAAATATAAAGAAGTGAAACACTAAAATAAATCGTCTGAATTTATCAATTGACCTGCAAATCAAATTATTTGACCAAGGTTTGGGGATATGAGAACTTAGACATTACCAAAAGTGTTCTCTGTACTTTCTTATAAAGAATTACTTAAGTTTAACAATCCATGCCAATATTTTGCTTATTTGCACAACTTGGAAGATACCCGCTCGATATAATTATAACAAGAATGGTAAAGTTTTGGAACAAATTAATAACAAGTTAACGCACTAAACTGTCCTTTTTGTTGTATAAAAGTATGATCAATTCAAATATTGACTTTAAATGGACTATCTGTATTTCCAGCATCTTACATTCTACTGGCCTTTCATTTTTATGCTTACAGCAAGAGAACATTTCGACGAATAACATACATTAACACGTCAAAACAATTTTAACTGGTCAGTTTATCCAGTGTTGGAATGCACGGCAACAATGTTAATCTAAAGGCAAAATTTAGGATTAGTTTCAAAGTTCCACAATCTTACGTTTGCAAAAAATTCAACTCAAACCATCAATGAAATTTAACGCTTTACTGCCCATCATGTTAATTAAATACGCCCGTCAAAAAAGGTCTGTTCTTGCTTCTAATAACCATCCCCACATAACCTGTTTTTTTTTTCAATTAACACAGGGGTTACATAAAGGGTTGTACACATACTAGCGTTTACATTTTGTGAACTTAAATTATTGAGAAACGTATAATCGAACTATTTAATCGTTTAAAAAAATCCCCTACGGTACCCTTCCCAAACCTAACTTTCGACGGGAGATTAATCTATTTACACGAGGGGGACCTACTTACTTTCAATCATAATTAAATTTTGAAATTGATATTGCAAAAGTTTAAACTCGCTACACAAATGCATGCACATGTATTATTATACATAGGAAATACCACAGCGTGTATAATAAACTGAAGTAGTAGAACTATGTACGACGCATAATGTAAAGTGTACTCGCGTAATTGTTATATTTGTTCTACCTAGCTGTATAATCACCACTATCATCATCATCGTCATCGTCGTCGTCGTGTCGTCGTCGTCTTCGTCTAGATCGTCACCATGATTACTATTATCAGCAATATCATTATTATTATTATTATTATTATTATTATTATTATTATTATTATTATTATTATTATTATTATTATTATAGTTGTTGTTATTGTTACTATTATAAGAAGTATCATTATAGTTTATGTTGTTGTTGTTAATCATGAATCCTACTTTTGTAATTGGAGCGTATTCACATAAGAACTTAGCTATTAATTATTTAACACCTTCTGGTTCAAAACTTAAATGCTCGTTTCTTTCTAGACAATATACTGTTAAAAAACCACTATGTTACTGACTCTCTACTGGATAATTTTCACATAACAACCATTTCCCCACATGATTAATTTGGATATATCGCATATACTACTGTTTGTTTTTGGTTTGTGTGATTCTCTTATAAATAAGCTCACATGTTTTTACAAAATGTTATTGTTTTTTTAACCTGTGAACACGAATAAAGTACTGTTCTGTTCTGTATATGTGATGTCGTTTGGACACTGTTAGTATGTTAATGTATATATAATATAGATGACAGTTATTGATATTATTGTGAGATTTTATTTTCATTCCTTGAGTCATCATATAAAACATATTTTCAAGAGTGATGTAATATGATTACATATTAGTCTCTTACTGCCCTATTCGGAAAATAGTTTGTGAGTTTCTACATTGATTTTGCTTATTATACAATTTTATTGAATTGAAAAAAATTGCTATCGATTGTTAAATATTTTGAGTTTTGTATTGATTTTTCACATATTCTTTACATATTGTAAAGTGATGATAATTATAGTACACAGTTGTACCCCAAAACTTGACATTCAGTAAAATGTTTGAGTTGTCATTCATTTGTATTATCTGCTCATTCGCCGTATAGCATGACATAAATTATGTTTCGGCACCGATCAGTATTCCTTAGAGTACTTCCGGTTTATTATTCTGACCAATTGAATGCAAGGCCTGGGGTTACGTTTGAGTCCAAGGTACTCAGTTTTTTGTAACCATTCTTTTTCTTATGAATTATGCTTGACAAACATTTTCACAGTTTCAATGTGCAAATAATGTATGTAGGAATTTTAACAATATGTTTTTCTTTTATTAATGATAGAAATATATTGTGATGGAATGGTATGGTAAAAGGGTTGCGGAACAAAGAGAACAATTTTTGCTGCATAATATGATTTATTGGAGCTTATATTGGAGCAATATGTCATGTCAACATGTCATAACATATGCTTGATAGCTTTCACAATGCCAAATATGTCCTCTTCTTTTTTCATATTCTCTTCCATTATCGGATATAAGACTACTGCTAATCACTGATATTGTTGATAAATGCGCGGGTCTTAGGATTATACAAAAGACGTTTCTGGTATGCCCGAGTAATCTGATTAGTTCATCATTTCTGCTAGACGTCATTCTGTTCTTTCACAAGCAAACGTAATAATCTCGTGAAGGACAGTGTGAAGTATGAGCAATATGATGGAACAATGGGGAAGACTACTCAAACCCAGATCTTCGTCCACTGATTGCGTGACTTCGTATGCACTTCTATCTTTTGCATAGCAGCTAGACATTACAATATACATCAATTATTTAGCTATATTTTCAATATTGTACAACGGTTGCAGGTGGTGAAGATTTACTCCTCATGTGAGAGTGTACAATGTAGTTTCCTATCCTGTCTATTGAACATGTTTTTGAGTTTTAAATGTAAAATATTGGTAAAATATTTCAACAAGTGCTTAATAGTACATTATATCCAATAATGCGGACATGTATGATATATGTTAATTTTTGTATCCACATTTTCACTATGTCATACACTGATAAAAAATCATGAACGGTTACAACTACTTATCGGACTGATCTTTAGCAAGTTTCCAATTATAGTGGAAGAACGACTTTTTCAGGAGTTTGTTTAAGAAAGTAGACATTGTTTTGATAGTATTGTAGTTCTCTCACGTAGTAGTTGATGATTATGTTCGGTCCACATTCTTTATTTGGAAGATTGTGTGAGCAACCTCTCCGGGTGTTACCTGTTTGAATGGCAGACTATTTTGTGATGGTCAAGAGTTGGTGGCTGGCATTTGTTATCGTTTAGTGTTGATTGTTGGTAAAAGTAACTGTTTAAAACTTCGCATTTGTCTGTGTCTGTTTTTGCTTGGGTATTGTTGTTTTTGTGGACTGGATTTACCTTTATGTGTATTTTGTTTTCGCTAACACAAATCAAGTTTTGGGTGGGATGTAGGTATAGTTTATTTGTGTACGCAATTTTAATGGTATTTTGATTTTGCTTTTAAAACAATTTTGTCTCACCCCATTTCTTATTGCTCTAAAATGTTCGAATGATTTTTTGTTGTTGAGATCTTTTGCATGTTTATGTCGACTTTTACACTTTCGTATTAGTGTTTGTACCTATGTATTCGTCCGATAAATGTCATGCGGTCTTGTTGTGGCATATCTTCTAAGCGTTGAAGCAGACGATGCTGGATGATTAAAATACGATAGAGTTTAACAAGATGAATCTATCAAAGTTGGCACTTACAAGAATGAGTGTGCTATCATATCCGTGTATGTATTGTCTTCCTTAACTCATTATTATAACGACTTTAACGTCTTACTTGTTCGATACTCGTGTGCGTGTTGCATTATGTTTTCAAGTAGACCGGAAGATATTATCCTGTTTACAATAAATGTTATACATATCCTTCACAGTATATGAGAACTTACAGGTCAAAAACAGAAGTGCCATTAAATTGGACAAAGTGTCATTTCCAAACAAAATTTGACTTTTGTTTCAACCGGTCATTGACATTTGATTTTTCTACAAGATTTCATCATTCAAGAATTTCAAGTATACGTTACAATTGTCTTTATGCCTGAAATATCCTTAACAAAGCAATTGTGTCAACATTATGTAGCTGCTGCAATCAGTGTTTTTCTACAATCTGAACTTTGCGTATCATACACTTCCATTTTTTTTTTAAAGATGCTCGTGAATTTTTAAACACGACATACATAAATGAGTCTTTTAATTGATGTTGATATAACGTCATACGTCACTTTAATTGGAAACTTGCTATTAAATATCAGTTCCTCAGAACTCAATGCAATATTGAATCAATGCCCACATTGATGTCGTTTCTTCCCAACGTTGGAAAATGAAGCACGAATGAAAATGTTGATTATCTACATGGCCTAGTGTGGTTCTAAACCCTTTTTCGTGTATTGCTATGTCTCTTGACATCTAATGGCATTCGTAGCCAGGACAATTTGTGATTTATAAAACCCTGCAAATTGTTACTTTCGATCTAGCCCAAAGGGTGGGAATCTATCACACACTCACGTGCTAACTGCATAAGCACTTTCAGGATTCCTGCGTCCTCCAGAGATTTTCAAATTACCGTAAATATGTATATCATGATATTGTCGCATTTTTTTAACCTAAAACAGTTACGTGTTTTTCGGCAATAAATAACTCCATTTGCTACCAGTCGTCCTGAGGTTGTTTGGTTGCATGAAATAACTGAAAAAAATGTCGAAGTGTTTTTCTTTAAAATGTGACTGTTTATTTCGTTTCAGAACAATTTTTGTGTCACCCCACTTCTTATTGCTGTGAAATGTTCTAATGTTGTTGTTGAGATCATTTTCATGTTTATGTAAACTTAAACGATGTAAATATTAAATAAGTCATGCTTAATGCATGTCTGTTTTGATAGCGGTTGCGCGAAATTCGAACATGGAAATTGTTTATTTCCCCAAAATGCGTTATTTCGACCGCTACAATAAACCTGTTTGTAAATCGTAGATGATTTGTCTTTTACTTATTTTGAGTTTTGTTTTAAACGCTTTAACAATTGTATTGCCACCGGTCGATAATTTAAATACGACGATTCGAATAATGTAGTTCCTAACTACATGATGTTTGCGTACGAGTCAAACCGCGACGTTAAGTACAAACACCACCTTATTTGTGCTTATAGGATATTCAGCATGTTTAAAGAATGTGCTCAGAATCGACATGTAAAAAAACAGAATTGTCTTTAAAAAGAAAAGAATAGTTGGTGTTGGTTTTGTACAATTAATGTCGTATTATAAATGTTCACAAACTAGTTCATCGTAGTTGAGTTTCCTTTGCCGCGTCGTAACTCCTTTTGTATTATCGATTTTTCTTTGATGTCAACCTTGTACACAAGGAACATATATTAATGGTAATTGACGTAAAATTAAATTATTAATGAAACATACGTACAAAAAAGCTAGTGTATGAACTAAATATTGAAAACAGTGCTATCATCAAATATGAATCACTTGTTTTTACTAATCTAAAAACTAAAGCCAAGTGTGAAGCACGAGCAATATATTCGAACGATTTCTCAGACGACACAAATCGAGATGATCGCATTGGACGGATGCGTTACCTATTGGACTGTCTAGTGGCCTATAAGTATCTATTAACTGAGCACAGCATCATCATAACTAAAAGTACTGCATACAGAACATGTCATACTAACAAATATGAAATAGACCAAATTAGTTCTATATATTTTCGGCATTTATTTAAGTTTATGGTATCAAATTCTTTGTGTGTGTGTGTAAAATTATGCGTTAATAAAATCACATCACAAAGCAACGACAAGAAAAAGCTATTATAAGGTAAACTTCCACCTCTGTTCATAAGTCCAAATGTCTTAACTAATCTCATGGTAGTGTTCATTTTCATTCGATGAATCGTGACTTTTAGTGTACGATAAATAATTATAATTAAAATGGATGAATTTATTCATTTTATATTAATAGTTCAGTATATTTATTAAATCATCGATACAATCAGGATTCCATTGGTGCGAGCTGTTATATTTGAGTGTTTGAAATGACGTACATCTGTTAACACATTTGACACCAGTTATTATTCTCGCAAAGTTGGCTTAACTATTTATATCACCGTAATAACACAGTACCTAAGACATTATTTAATGGGTTTTACATGCCCTACTTGACAATTTGTTCTATGTTAGGGTCACGAGTATAGTTTTAGCTAATAATATTTTTTAAATTAATTCCCTAATGCGTTAGAAAGTTTAAATTTTGTGTCGGTCGTTTACGTTAAACGTACGTTTTGATATGCTGTGTAATTTTATTAATATTGACCTTTATTGCTTTAATTTGAATTGAAACTGCATATAGGGTTTTATTTTCTACACTTATATACATATAAGTTATTGAATCAATTCAAAATAATCATGTGCTCCGTATGACTTTTGTTACTCTTTTAACCGATTTATATCCCAATACTATGATACCCTTTAACCAACTTTGTTTTTAGACTCGAGTGCCAATCTCGCCAAATATTACTTTACTGACCGTGTATCACATCGTTCGAGAAGACGCTGTGCAAAATAAAGTAGCATTGACTGAGGCTATGGTACCTTACTCCTCCAGAAAAAAAAACTTGCGTGTCGATGACAGAGCCGTGATTACTGTAGACAAAGTGTCAAACCAAAATGAGCTTTCGCGTTTTAGCCTAAAGATGTATTTCCACTTAACTCGCAATTTGAAAACACAGTCCTGTCTTCGCTTATGACGAAGAATCGGACATTGAAACGTTATTGTAATGCTTCCACGCCAACGTCAGAAATCAAAAATAGAAATCGAGAGTAATTATGTTCACCAGTAAAGGTACTTCAAAGGCTAACACACCACTTAATATTAAGCATATGCATGGATTTATCTCACATTCACTTTCAATACGAGAATGAATATAAAATACTTTTAAAATAGGTTGGTTATAGTGAGAAAACTTAGTTATATTGAAGCACAAGACCCATCATCCGGGGAGTATATTGTTAACATTGGTATTGTCTTTTTTAAGCTAATTTGCCTATACATCACAACAAAGACAACACTATTCTTGACATAAAATATATTTTATTTGTCTTACTGTACTCAACTTTCATGTGCAAGATTTGAGGCTTATTTGAGTACTGGTTCTTTAAACACAAGCATTGACTCCGATTTTTCCATTCAAATTGCAGAAATTACTTCATCCAACAGTAAATGGTCGTTAGCTTGAATTCGCGATAAAGTTTTGAACAAATTCAGCATATGCTGTAAGTGTTAATGTTAATACAATAGAAAAATTGCAATATTTAAATTTTCAATATTTAAATGCAATGGTTTGTCGATACGTATATAATTATGTGAATGATGGGGTTCAATGACATGTTAAGGATTACCATAAAACGAACAGTTTGATCACACGGTCTCGTCGTTGCTACAATAGAGTAAAATCAACTGAATGTATCGGTTCTTTACAAATGATAAAAACACTATTAGAACGTCATAATGTTTCACATATAATTGATTAAAGTTGTGTTTATTACGTCAGTTATAGTAAATTTTGGATTCATATTTCCGTATATTTTTTTTTCCCTTGAAATGAATGAAAGCTTATACAAGTTTAATTGCATTATAACAAAATTATGAATATTTAATAGCCCGTGTAATTATTTCAAATATCAGAACATGTATTATACTAATATATAATTGCAAGTGCTGTTGAATACTAAATGAAACGTATAGATAAAAATTATATTTAAAATATAACACTCACTTATTTTTCGAATATATACTTATTTACTTTTAACACAAATGTTCAACTTGAAAAAAACATAGCGACGCAAATTTAGAAACAAATAAAGATAAAGAATGTGTGTGTGTTTTCTGACCTTTATACCCACAACTGGATTGGTTTCGAATCGCAGTACTGAGTAGGTACATAATCTGATGTATTGCATATACACTGGGATAATAACCAATTAAGGTAACATAAACTTAAGATAGCGTCCGATTAGTCACGAGTGTTGTTTTAGTATGTAACAATTTCATCTATAAATAGATTAATTTAATATAACACAACTACTTAGGCAGTCACTTGGATTAATTTTGCCGGTCTCAGGTTCCACGTTCCGACAAAAGGAGCTTACATCGTGTAATAGAATTAGCTTTTAGTTATCCCATCCCTGATGCCACAAAATAAGTGCACTGATTATTATGGCCATATATTTAATAATGCCATTTTTACAGGCACGGGCCAATTAACACGATGAAGTATTAAGGTGCACTACGCATTGTTTAAACAAAATGTTTTCTGTAAATTTATTTAACGAAACACGGGCATTTCCGGACGTATTTTGTATATCAATTTAGCATCCAGCATTATGTTGAAAATAATTCATGTTATGAGTACCTGTCCTGATTGGTAACTGAGATTATGATTTCGTTTTGTAAATATGGTTGTTATCTTTGGTTCTGTCAAGTCATTTTGTATTACAGCTGTTAATATCGTGTATTGAAAGAGAACGTGTCGCTTATATAAGAAGTTTGCGTTCGTTTGATAGTGCTTAAATAACAAAAATATGTTTATATTTGTGTTTTATGGACATAACTTATTTTACAGGTAATGACAAACTTTTTTTTTAAATCGGATTTGATCGGGTATAGCGGGCCACGATCCACAAACTTTGCATATTTTAATGTCAAAAACAATTAAATGTAACTAAAAACTTCAGTCATCGCATATCATCATCGCAATTAAAATCACACACCAATAAAATAAATTTTAATTATTGACTTAACTGCGTGGAATGCACAGGCTTATCTAGGGCAATTTTTACGCACATGCATTCAATGTTTGTTTTCCCAGAGCAATTCTAATTTATATTCACATTTTTCAACAGTATTAAAATATGTGTATTGTAGATAGAAAAATTCTTTCCAATTCAGTTTCAAAAAAGCTGGTGCACTTTTTGTCAGGTTTCATTTAATATTTAGTATCTCTGTAAAATAGCTTTTTGTTAAAACCCTTAAATTCCTATCACAGTTAAAGACATGCTGTTTTTCCTATAACCCTCATTGGGATGATATGGCTGTTTTACTATTAATATCTGTGCGGCATCTGTGGAGAAAATTTGTATATATTAAAATGCAATTTTAAATGATTTTTGTTCCTCTATAATACAGTGTTATTTAAATACAGTACATTTGATATATAGTGAACTATGTGTGTTACAAAATATTGAATTAAAATACAGTACATTTAATATATATAGTGAACTATTTGTGTTTCAAAATATTGAATTAAAAAAAATCTAGTCGTATGCTATATATAAGATTTATTTGCTGTAATAAAACATGCGAAAACGTATGAATGTAAGTATTGCATGTTGACTGAAAATATAAATATTTATACCCGTAATTAAACAATAGTTTCCCTCACTACCTACCCACATTTATGGAACATATGTCGCTGGAGAGGAAACTAACAATATTTGAGATGCATTCCTGAAGAAGTGGGCTTGATGCATGTGAGTCAAGTATCATCCAGATTAGCCTGTGCGTAACACGCAGGCTAATCAGAGACGCAACTTTCCGCTTTTATGTTTTTTTTTCAAAGCAAGTATCTTCTATACAGAAAATCAGTTTAGGTGGCAAATGTCGTAATAAATACACATATTAAAAAATGCCTATTTTCCAACTTTTCACGAACACATTTATATATGTATTATAAATTTAAACAAAAATAGGAGGAGAAGGATGTGTAGGATTTTATCATCATCACCACCAATATGTTCAACAACACTTGAAGTAGTCAGGCCTTTTCCTGATGTATCAATGGATCCATTAAACGGACCCATTTCCTAAGCCAAATTATAAAAAAATATTCCCAATCCCCCCCCTCCATTATTTTTTATATTTTGTTTTTCAGGAAGAAGTGTCTAATGATTATTATATCCCAATTTTATTTCATATACATGTGACAAAAAGGTTTATAACTATAATTTATATGATTTTGTTCTAATTTGAATTATTTTAAACAGTTGTATTCAATTAGTTTTTCCCAAATCATTGAACTTTTTGCCAAAGAATTCCCAATCCAGAAATTGCATTTTTCCCCGAAATGGCCAGGAAAATGCCTGGTAGTACAGTTCAGCAGATAGTGTAAATTTTAAAATGCAGAAGCAGATGAAAATGCTTGAAGGAATCTTATCTGGAATGGAGATATTGCTATCTTAGATGCAAGCATATTTGTTATGTCCCTGTTAACGCTGTTGTGTTCAGATGTCTAATGGGTATTTGCTTTCAAAATAATGTTTTTTTCTCAGTTGGAATCACGAATGCTGATGCTTTCTCTTTTGAAAAACAACATTTATTACCATTACAAATGCCCGAAAATCCATTTTAGGGCTATTGCATTTTAAATTCCATCAATTACATGACAACATATTATTCCAATCACTCTGAGGTCCCAGTAGTGTGCTATTATTACTAGGAAGATTTAACCCTTTGCATGCTGGGATATTTGTCGTCTGCTAAAATGTCTTCATCTGAATTTCTAAAATCAGCATTTTCTTCGATTTATTTTCAAAGAATACTATCAGAATAGCAAACAGTTTGGATCCTGCTGAGACGAAACTGTTTGCAAAGGCCTTCAAAATTACGGTTCCAGCACTGCAAGAGTTAATCAGTTTCATTTTGGAAGGATATCTTTTAGGCACTATGACTGCATGCCAAAATAAAGATACAGTTATTTCATTGATGCGCGGTCAACAGTCAAAACTGTTGTCCTAAGGTATCAGGGGTAACTTTTGGAACTGTTGCCCGAGGCTGATTGGCCTCGGGCAACAGTTCCAAATGTCTGCCCTGATACCGAGGTTTTGACTGTTCACCAAGCATCCATGAAATAACTGTTTTATTACCTGATCAAAAAACCTAATGATGATAGCATAATTTCTAAAAATAGAAATGGGAAACACAGGGGTAGATTGCACAAGCGGGCAACAGTTCAAACTATTGACCGGTCAACAGTTCGAAATATTCATCGGTTACAGTTTCAAACATTGCAACATTACTTTTTTAACGAGGAAATAGCAAAAAAAAAAATATTATCATTTATATAAGGCATCATAATTGCTCTAAACCATTGTTGCCCTGAATTGTTTGATGAGGTTATGTATCCCATTGCTGACTTGTTTAGTCCTGATTATGCTAAATATACCTACTTCATTTGTGTTACATGTTAAGTGAGTTTCAACTGTCCAATTCATACAAACTTTGCCACATGAAATAGTCACAAATTTCTCTTGACAATAATCATACAGTATATAATTTTTATTGATCGGTTGCCATAGTTACCATAAAAATAATGAAACAAAAAATATTTTTTTGTGTAAAAATCATCTTTATAACACTACTTGGTCAGTTTCACCCTTACTTTTAACAACAATAATGCTATGAAGAAACACAATTAGTTATTCCCATAGCAACAGAACATGTTCTATTTTTCATATACATTCAACATGTTGATTTTATAATTCATTTTAGTAGACTTTTAGCCTATTTTTTATTTGCTTTGATGCTTTGATACATATATATAAAAGTTACCCTAATCCTTTAAATATTAAAAGTTAATAGTATAAAAAACACACATTGGCGATTATATTGGGTTGTAGCACGTCCCGGGTTAAGAATTGCTTGACCGGAAATAATCCGTTGCCGCACGGAAAGGGTTAATTCATAGAGGATATTTTTTGGATTCGGAGGAATATTGATTTTAATTCACGAGTGATCATAGAAAATAATTTTTTTCTATGGTCACAAGTGAATTAAAATCAAAATTCCACTGAATCCAACACTTTTTCTTTTTATTTTACAAATGATTTTAACTGACGTATTTTGTTCGAAAAATGTTCTCTAGACATCAAAAAAAAATGTCTTATCGATAATTTTCACTGTTATTTTTCACTGTTTCAAACATTGAATTATCTGTTTTAATTCACTGATATTTCTCTATAAACCACCGGAAAGCATAAAATAAATTGTTATCAGTGTTGAAATGTTGTTTGCTGGGATACAGTTTTTTTTGTTCATGGAAAATTAGACCTGTGATAACAGTCTGCATTTAAACTTCAGAAGTATTTTTTTAGTTCTTTTTTATTACTTTTTATTTAATATTAAATTGAATTGGTGTGCGTTAAACTTGAGGATGAAATGCATTTTAACCTTGGGCATATTTTTTGTGTTATTCTGTCTTATTTCTTATTAAATTGAATTGGTGTGCTATACATGTGATGATTTTTTTCAATTCCATAAAGGTTAGTAATCCCAATCACGCTTCTTATATATTATTTAAAAAAATCACCTTTATGTTTACTTGGTAAAAAAATGCTTAATGCTCATTAAAATACATAGCAAACCAGTCCTTCCCAAAACCGTCGGTCCTCGGCTTTTGCCGATAATATCAGTCCGGGCCGGCAATGGCTGCATGATAATAGGACCTCCTGGCCGGCAATAAAAAATATTTTTGGGAATGACTTTAGCAAAGAATTGTAAAACATAACCATTTCAAAGCACACATGTTTCTTTAAATGCATCTTAGGCATGTTTTGATCAATACATTTTAAATAATTTTTTGTCACAAGTGTTTAAATCCAGTCCTCAATAAAAAAATATGATAGATTATTTTTTGCTGTCAATATGTTATCTGTGCAGCTGCTAGAAACATAAACAATAACCAAGGTCTATCTATCCTTCTTAGATCTGTATATGTATGTAACCAGGGTTGTTGCTTTTTAAACCCTGTGGGGATGTAGTCCTCTGCCATCATTTTTTGATAAAGTAGCATTTTTTTTTATGGGGGGGGGGGAAATAGGGTATTCATAAAGAAATTCTAAGTTATGTTCAATTGAATGGAAAAACTGCATGATTTTTCTGAAAAACATGACACCCTTTAAAAACCACTATAATAGAATAAATTCTCCAATAAAGACAATTTCTGCTTGACAGAGTGCTGCTGAAAGTTCGAGATCGGTTCAATCCTGACGCCGTTGTCTGTCAGTGTGGGGCTGATGGGCTGACTGGGGACCCCAATGGGGCTTTCAACCTGACGCCCAAAGCCCTGGGAAAGTGCGTCTACACTCTGTTGTCATGGAAACGGCCACTGCTGCTTCTGGGTGGAGGTAACGCAAGAAGTCCTCCTTTTGTAATTAATTTATTAGCTGCGTTCTTGGAAAACTGTGCTTCATGCATGCGCGTAAAGTGTCGTCCCAGATTAGCCTGTGGAGTCCTGCAGCACAACTGTCTCGGCTTAAACTGGATTTTGGGTTAGAAGAGACTTACTATAAATGAAAGGTCCATAAAAGCGGAATCTGGAACAACACATTACGCACATAAATTAAGTTTTCCCAGAGCAAGGCTCATATGCTGTTCTTAAAGAAAACATTTAGTTTATTGCCTGGTTGAATGTGTGTGTATTTGTTTCAAGGCAATTCTGGACAGGTTTCTTTACATATTCTTGTAGAAGAGTGTAATGCATTTATAAATTGGCCATTTCTTTAAAACTGACCAAACATGTTACATATTTTTATTTTTGTTTAATCTAGAAATTACAAAAAATGGCCAAGGGCTGTTGCTGATTTTTGTAAATGGACTAATATAAAAGAAGTTACAATACACAAATTGTTCTAAGAGAATGTATAGAATGCTACCTACCGCTGTCTGCTTGAATGCTGTAACAATGAAAAATATATACTTGTAATGCCAGCATTATAAGCTATCGCAAATGTCTTGGCTGCATATCCTTCCAAATATTAAATGATATACGACCATCTTTGCCTTGAATTTGACATGACAATATCATCTCTCGATGAACATAAATGGAAACACATTAAACTTTCATAACAAGTCCAGTTTCGCTTTCCACACACTTTATGTAACTCATCTTTTTTCATAAATATTTTTTATTTTTTTTTAAACAACTCCCACAAACAACCAAAGGAAAAAAATTACATATATTTTTTTTTAATCAAAAGGAAACCACAAGGTCAAAAAAGTATATATTAGCATATCTTGTATAACATGTTTGAATACTATTGCTGCTACATGATATATTTTTGTTTTATGATCATATTCATGTATACACTGTATGTCTTATATTGAATAATAAAAAAAAAAAAAAAAATCATCTCTCGATGGGTATGAAGGCCCCAGACATGGGTCATCAAGGAAGATTTAATATTGTTTGAGTGAACGCTAATATGTCTGTCTGTAAGATTATGTGAATATGCAATTGTTTCTCTAGAAAATGAAATTGTTGAGCTGATTTAGTTTGAATGGTAATTTTCATAATGCAAACAATATACCCAATATATCAACAGCTTTACATGCAACGGTTTTATCTGATTTAAGCTGGAATATTAACGACCAAACTTTAATATAGTGACAAAAAAGAAGGAGCTAGGACTTTGAAATTTACTGTTATAATGTAGTTCCCCATTGAACTTTGTAAAATTATTTTGAGGTAAAGTCCAACCTGACTTAGCGGTCCACCTTGGTATAGCGGTCACCTGGCTATAGCAGTCTGTCAAGATTCTCCCCACAACGAAAATCATTCTGTATTAGACCTGAATATTACGGTCACAGCGGCTACAGTGGCCAATGGCCAGTTTATTTCACTCTGAAATCCTTTTTTCAACTTTGTTAAGCGGTCAGGAGGCAGTCATTTTGAGATGCAAAAAGTGAACACTGAAATCAATCTACGGTTTTGTCTCTTACCATTGATATCATAGCTTCTTTTGTGCGTCTAATTTGCGGCTAAAGAATCAGATTGCTGTAACTGGCTCTGATATGATAGTGCAGCCCGCTGTGAAGAAACAGATAATAGAATGATGAGAAGCTTTGTAGTCTGGGATAATTATGGAGAATCTTCAAAATAAATTATGTTAGAGTATTTACCATGTTTTATGTAATAATAATCAAATGTCGGCTAACTAATACTTACAAGTAATTACATAACTATATATGGATTTGAAAGTAACACTTTTGGATCATTCTTTAAATGAGCTTTCTAGCGTACATGTCAATTTAACATTCAATCGGTCAAAATAAGTCATGGATTAAAAATAAGTTGTAAACACAAGTTCCACACGTTAGAGGAGCGAATCAAGTGTGTGAAATTGTTTGAATCTGAAAAAAGTTTACTTCTGACTGCAAGTGATTTATGTGTTGGATATATGCAATTGCAGAGTGTGAAATAATGGAGGAGTTTGAGTCAAATGGGAATGTGAGTTTGAAGCATCTGAAAATTGTGTCGTGTTCTGAGAAAACTGGGCAAAATGCTTGTGCGTAAATTGTCATCCCAGATTAGCCTGTGCAGTCCGCACAGGCTAATCAGGGACGACAATTTCTGCTTTTATGGAATTTTTCGTTTAAATGATGTCTCTTCTTAGCGAAAATCCAGTTTAGGCGAAAAGTGTCGTCCCTGATTAGCCTGTGCGGACTGCACAGGCTAATCTGGGATGACACTTTACGCAAATGCATTTTGTCCAGTTTTCTCAGAAACACGCCAAAATTGACACTGAATACAGTGGGTTGTATGGTCTGGGTTTTGAAGTGGTTTTCAGAGGCAACGGCATGTATGGTCAATATTTTGGAAGTTGGCATTCATATTTCTACGACTGTTTTCAAGGATACATCAATGCAAGCTTTCTTTGTGTGGATATGCATTTCGTACCAGAAGTTATTTGCATACAAATATTTTCCTCTGTTTTTTTTAGTCGACTACATCCATGCCAGATGCTTGGCCTTTCTAACCTGTACGCTGAGCACGATCATATAATTATAAATGTTCAGTAGTTATTGGCATATATATATGAGCCTCGCTCTGGAAAAACGGTAGGAAATGCATGTGCGTAAAGTTTCGTCCCAGATTAGCCTGTGCAGTTAGCATAGCTTAATCAAGGACGACACTTTCCGCCTAAACTGGATTTTTGCTAAGAAGAGACTTTCCTTGAACGAAAAAAATCCACAGGCACGGAAAATATTGTCCCTGATTTGCCTGTGCAGTCCGCACAACACTTTACGCACATGGATTAAGTCCCATTGTCTGTTTATTTCTAGGAGGTTACAACCATGCTAACACTGCTAGGTGTTGGGCCTATCTGACAGCTGTGGCCTTGGGAAGGAAACTATCTGATGACATACCTGAGCATAAGGTAAACTTTGCTGGTAACTGGGGTTTTGGTTTTAATGGGGACCATTGCAACACTGATATTTAATTTGTGATTGACATGTTTATAATTTAGAAGCCAATGGGCATGAGATATGAACCTGAATTAAAAAATAAATAAATATATAGCTCTATCAACGATTAAACAAGTGTAAGTGTCAAAGAAAAGAATGACCTGATATAAATTATCAAAGACAATGCCATTTATTAGTAATATCACATTAAAGTTTCTTTTGAACAGTATCCTAGATATTGAAGTATTTTTGTTAAAGTCTGCTTGCTTAAAACTATAAAGCATTCATAATGGTCAATTGTATGTTTGTGCGTGCGTCAACGCTTGTCTTGACAGTAACTATCATTTATTGTTCAAATGTTCACCATCTGAAGAAAGGTGTCATGTATAGCACTTGTCTTTCAACCACTTTAAAGGTAAAGGTAATATTCAAAGGTCAAAGTTAAATTTGGCCATCAATAAGCATATCTGGACCCTAACTTTGTCATTTATAACGCAATTATAACTTACTACAAGTGACCACCATGAAGAGACAACGTTTTTAGTGTAAATCTGTTTTCATAACTCAAAGGTCATATTTAAAGATAAAAGGCCCTATAAAGGTGACGATCTGTAATTATTTACCGATTATTATATATTTTTTTCATATTTTATTTATAAAGTTTATCAAAAAACAATATATATATGCTATTGGACATTACCATTAAAAATGAGCAATACAACTTGTTTTGAGCTCAAAATACAGTGTCCTCCAAGTCAATTTTCTTTTATGCTATTTTTAGCATACGTCACCGCTTTGAGGCTACACACCACGTTAGTTGCAAAGTTGTAAACATTTCTTCCATTTATGAAAGGGGTATATCTTCCAAAATTCTTGACAATGTTGCACCTAAGCTGTGTTATTAGCATTTGTTATGCAAGAGTAACTGAAATCCGATCAAAATTAGACCAGTTTATATGCATAATCATTGGATTTGTCACCTTTATAGGGCTTTTAAAGGTTGACTTTGTCTATAAACAGCTCCTTTAGAATGTCAAGGTCACACTTAAAGCAAAAGGTCAAACATATGCTTGGTGCATTTTGATAAAAAATTATTTTCGTTGCTATTGTTACATTATTAATATCAAACTAAAATCTGCATCCTGCCATAATTTAAACGAAGCTAGACTAGTGAAATCCTGTTCTAACTCCCACAATAGGCTGAGAAAATACTAAGTTTAATATGTATTTGAATATTTCAACACTTTTTCTGTATAAAAACGTTATTCAAGTGGGCAAAATAAAACTGTATGCTAAAGTGTATGTTACCCAAAACGTTTTTGTTTACTCGTATTTTAGATCTCATACCTCCTTACCATCATCTGTATAGGCTGTTTGAAAATTGTAAATGGATATATATGGAGTTCTGATGTATACAAAGTATGCGTTGAATGCTGGGTTGTTAGTGTTTTGCAATCAGTTGGCATTAATTTTGTTATTTTTGTCTTTTAAATCCATGTACTGCACTTTATTGCAAGCATGCGTGCTTTAAAAAAAGTATTTGGATCTGATGTAAATTCATTAATTAAGTTATGATTTCACACATAACATTTAATAATCTTTGTATGCATTTTTAACAGAAAACTTTAAGCCAAAACTCACCTATGACGCTGCGCTTTATGCAGTTTACTGCTTTCTCACCTCCCTTCATTCTTATGTCATAGTAAACTTTAAATATCACGTGTTTGTTACACAAGCACAGCTTCCATCTTAATGCTGTATTAGGAAATCGGGAACCTGCAGCTTCAAAGTGTGTTCTACATAATGTACTTCTGAAATGATAAGTAGCTAAACGTTGGTAGTACGTCATGCCCCTAAGAATGCACGAAACAACTTTATTTTGCAAAGGAGAAGTATGTTAATGATTGCTTTGTTTTGGAAAACGTAGAAACTGTTGTTGTGTGTACTGATACTTGCACAGAAAAGAAACCTTATATGTTAAATGTTCTATGATCAGTGATGATTGTTAGAGACTTACCGCCGTGAATTTATTCATTGTTAGAGATTTACCGCCGTAACTTTATTCATGATGTGCAATGAACTTAAGCTAATTATTCCGCGCAAGGGTTGAGCCCGCAGCAACGCGTCCACGCTAATAGTCTTATTCCGGATGGAGGAAAATGAATGTGAACTTTTAT
>VMBQ01007580.1:17098-35836 GCA_007657795.1 Dreissena rostriformis | reverse complement strand
TTTTTTAATTAAAGTAATTTATTTTTTTATTATGAACCTAAACTTATACACTATTTTCAAAATATAAAATAAAATGATTCTCCTTTTCATAATATAATACTTAAAAAAAATAAAATAACATCCTACCGAATCTGGTAGGATTTTCTTGTGATGGCAGAGGTTGTATGTGAGAGCATGGAACGACAACTCTGCGTGGAGATTGTCTACAACAGTGGACAAACTGGTGTTCCTCCACAAATCTAGTGACAAGTAGTGAGTAAACTTTTACGGGACGACGCCAGCGAGTTCATTACTGAATACTGATGCAGCCGTTTTAATGTACATCTTGTTTAATGAAACATTGAACATTTTACAACAGGTTTACTCTTATTGAGGAAATGTTGGTTCGATATTAATTCGTCTTTGTTACAAAATATTACGGCAGGTAAGTAGACAAAGTGTAACCCAATGGTTCGACAACGACGAGTACCGTTGGTTTTAATATGCCGTCATTGCGCTAATGCGATATGCACTCAATATAACTTCCGGATATAATTAGCATGTGTACCCGTACTACTTTTAGTTTGGAAATGCGATGGCACTGATGTTTTTAAAACGAACATAGGGAAAGCATTTAAGCGGTAACGTTTCGTTTAATTCATTTCGTTTAAACGTTAAGCAAAATCTGTAAACGTGATACCCTTACTTACATGAAGGATGGGATCTATCAGATCAGAATACGATACTATTTTAAAATGAATCTTTAAACAGTTGAATAATGACAATTTTGTTTTGCTATCAGTCGAATTTTCATTGCATACATATGTTTATTTCAAACATGTTAAGTATTTCAATATAGTTTAGAACAGTTTAAGTAAATACTTGTATACGTGTACTGCAAATCCACCCCGCTCAACAGTCGATGTTACAACAGTTTCCTGTTACTTGGTTCCACGAAAAGCAATCTCGATAAAGACATATCGATGAACAGTATGATTAAAAGTAGCTTGGTTCGCATGCTGGGGATTGAACACGATGAAATTTGAGCATCAGTAATACCGCTAATTGTGCGCCTTATCTCAACATCAAATATAGGTTAGAAGAAATCTTATTTCGAAGACAGAACTGTACATGTACCTTTGCTGCAGTTGTCCGAAATCCAACCTGGTGCGCATCGATTGTCAGAACAGTTGCCAAATATGTGATGGCACGGTCCCTCGTTTTGACAATGGCATTCCGAGAAGCAATTTGTTCCATAGAACCCGTCTTCGCAGGCTAAGGTAAAATTAGGTTCATGTTTTGCTTTTAGTGTTATATACGATGGAAGCCATATTATGTAATTGTTTACCGAGTATACATATAAAACTTAACAAATACAGAGTCAATTATGTTGTGAAGTTGAATCTATTCTATTTACAATCAAAATCACTATGCGCAACCAAAAAGAATTGTTTGATTTCTCGACAAACTGAGGACATCACACATATAGGCTACCTGAACTGCAATTGCCACCAGTCCATCCTGCTGCACACTGATTAAGCAGACAGCTGCCATCCACGTGATTGCAAGGTGTGTTGTCTTGACAGTGACATTGGGAAGAGCAATTGCTGCCAAACCAGCCGGGATCACAAGCTGCATCATGTGTATATATGGACAAACCACGAAATTAAACTGAATTTAACAATGCTGAATAAGGAAAGGAACAAATATATTGGCACCGTGATCTACATGACAGACAAGAGTGACAAATATTATACATATATAGAATATAATAAGTGCGACTCATATAAACACACTCCGATATGCTTCCATGCATTTTTGCAAGCCATACCAGCTATATTCACACTCTATATTTATTTAATGTTTGCCCTATTTCGCATGCCACGGTTTCTTAAATCGAGAATATTTATTATTATCTAAAATCTAAGAATTCATTATAAGCTGATTTTTTAGACCTATATGTTAAGCGTTATTTCCGCAAAGTTAGGATTAATAAATAGCTGATTGATAATACCATATTATACATACAGTACAGCCCACGCGGAACCAACAAAGTCCGCGGCTACGCCGCGGCCAGAATCGTTAGTACTCGACGGCCGCACGCGGCGTATAGCCGAGGCACTCGGCATCGATCCGCGCAACGACGCCGAGTAACCTCGCGTACTTTCGCGGAATAAATACGCGGCGGATCGAGTGAAAAGATAAATGTGCGACCCCATCAAATTCCTTGTTAGATTCTGTGATGCAACTATATTGTTAAATATTTTAATTATATCGAACAAATAAGATGAAAAATACTATTACCTTGCAATTTAATAACTAGTAATAATCCAACAACACACTGTGCCTTTATTTACTATAAATGTGTTTCAAGAATTTCGTAAACACATGCGTTAGGAACTGTACAAGAAGTTGGAATTCAACTTGTGTAAAACACTTGTTCAATAAACCGTTAAACTCCACCTCCGTTCTCTGACAAAGATTCGAAAGGCGGAGCTAAGCACGTGCTATTACAAACTTGGACGATTGTCATTGAGTAACAAACACACGATTGGTTTAGCGGGTAAATTTCTTGACAAAGGAAGCCAATTTTGTCGGCAAAAACGGTGTAACGTTATGCCTTCAGACAGGAAGCGGCTTTCCTTTTATGACGTCAAACTATCTATTCACACAGACTGCGAATTTGTGCGATACTTTTAATAATGTCATTGATCCTTTGTTTACATGTTCAGTATAAATAACCACCTTCTAACATGAAAACTTTGGATTAAATTATCAAAATAAAAACAAGAGTAATGTTGCAAACTGTGATTATATTAGTTGGTAAGTATCAGTTAAAAGACGATGTTTTGCTTGTAGTAAAACAACGAGTTTTCTATACAAAAAACATTACCACGGGATCGGTAGTTCTTGCTTCCATAACTTTATCGCTTTTTATGATTTTTGACTGGCGCGACAGTCAAAACTATATAAACTGTTCGCTGAAGTTTCTTTAGCTACGGGATCGGTCGATCTTGGTCGAATTTCTTTTTTTCATGGACGACCTCATAAGTCGATTAACTATTTTATCTATGTTGAATCATGGCATATTAAATTAATTACGATTTTAAATATTATTATAATTGTTCTTTTAAAATTTATTGACCTACTAATCATTTTCAAACGATTTATATTTTATGATGCGCATCGACTCGGCGTCATATCGCGGATCGCGGATTGCCTCGGCATGTCACGGCGGACAGATTCGAAGCATTGCGGCGAAATGCGACGTTCCGCCGCGAACTGACGCGGCTTCAACGGCCGACGCGGCATCGACTCGTTGCGCCTTGACGCTGCGGATCGCGAAATATGTTTGTTCCGCGTGGGCTGTACAGTATACGTAAATTATAAATGACCGTGTTTATTACAAATATGTTCTATTTTGCACGAATGAATGAATTTAATTTTGTGGAATAATAAACGTCACCTTAAATGCGCGGAGGGGGTGTATTAAAAAGGCATTTAGAAGATAGCGCCAAATGGGCGATAGCGTGTTAAATGATGTTATTTTTCTTCAAGAAACTGTGGACTCACACATACTGATTACATGTACATGAAGTCCAAGGCAATAAATGTGTTTGAAATGTTTCTAAATATGTGAAATGGTTATAGGATTGCTGACATCCAAGAAATATTAATTTGAGACGTTTATCATACGCTGGACTTTAATTTAAAGAAAGTGACCAAGTACATCTTAACTACAGGACAATAAACTCAACACACTTATAAAAAGAGTGCCAAAGTCCCGCAGTCGCTCACCTGAGACCACAAAAAATTAAATTGATCTGAATAGTAAGTGCTTACAAGATTTCAAAAGCTTTTACCAAGTGTCATGGAGATTGGGCTACACATGTCACCTTTAGAGTGTTCAAAGTGTACATTTTGACGACGCACGTCGTACAACGAACAACTGAAATAAGGCGCTCACAAAAGCTCTCCATGAGCAAGTTGTACATAGGTGAGCTGAAAATACGATAAACTTAATCTTCTCCCAGCAGGAAAGAAACCTGAATAAAATGAGGAAGAAAAATACCAATTGCCAAACTGAGTGGAACATAACATGAAACAAATACAAGCACATAGCAAAGAATACAATTGTGATAACCTGACTTATTAATTAGATAACCGTGATATATAATTACTAGAAAAACAGGTTACGTACAGGTTTTGTGTGATAATATTACTACATGCATACTATTCTTTTCGGCTAAGCATGATTTTTTCTATGGGATACCAAACTAGACCCGACAGCAACCTGGTCTATATTCCTTCACTCGGAGATGCTCCCAACGAAATTGCAGTATTTTTTTTTTCTCAAACTGATACAGATAAGAAATAAATCGCGAGCGTTGGTACGAACCTAGTATTCTTTTTTATTTAATTTCATTCAAATTTCACAATTAAGTACAATGTTAAAGGGACTCCACCAAGTTATTTGTATCGTGCTAATTTTACTGAGAAGGCGGTAAATGGATAATAGTAAAACAATAATGTCATTACTTTTACACTACACGTTTAAACAACATGAGTATCGAAGTATATTTATTTCTTAAGTGAGAATTCGCTCGTTCAATTAGCACATACTAACTTGAACAAATCTACAATCAACACCAAACAACAACAACTCTGTTTATGTGCATTTTCTAAAATCAAAAGCGTTATGCGTACTACAAGTATCACATGTGTCTAGTAATTGCCAAACACTGATGCTTTAACATGGATTTAATTCGTATTAAAAATGGTAAATTATTGTGTAAAATAATGTTTTCATCATTGACAGCAACTACTGAAGGTTGTATTGTGGATGGGGAATATCATTTTTGGAATCATTTGGAACTTTTTGCGTCTTCCTGGGGTTGTTCAAAATTGCAAGACGGTATGGTTGACGCTGATAAGTCGGTACTGGACGATTTTCTGATCGCATATCTTGCAAAGTTACCATGGGTGGCAAGTATGTAGGAACACTTTTTGGACCTTATGTGCATGTATGCCTTATTTTTGCTCAATTTCATCAAAACTCATTTCAACGACACATTGATTAGTTGAATACAAACCATCCCAAACGGCCTTACAAATCACAGTTATATTTTTAGACTGTGTGGGATACAATTTCAAAAAATAATTTTATTTTGTTCTCTCAATACGGTATGTTTAAACATTTTGTTTATGGGTTATACTACTGTCATAACCTAAAAATTATCGGTATTGAATGAGACACTGTTGCAGACAACAATGTATGCGCTGAATATTTATATAAAATGTTTGACAATAAATGAATATATGTTTTATTTTTTATTAAGACGGGATTTGTTCTCGACAAAAGGCGGAATGTTTTAATTCTGACTGATAGTGTGGATTTTTGAACACTGATTTGCAACCAAATTCAATATAAAATATAATCAATGCGACATACATGTACTAAACAGTGTCAAATTACGGCACAGAAAAGATTTGCGGCTCTCCGTTAAAGCTTTATCCACAGCAATGTTAAAGTTAAACTCGTTGAATCGTCGGGTGTTTATTTCGACAATGAAGGTCTTAATATCGGATACAATAAATTAGTCTTTGTACCTAAGATTTCTCCTATTAATTATAGCCGATATTTAAACATGGAGGAGAATTCCAAATAAATGGTAATCATGAATGGCTAGGTGCACTTGCTTGTGCAAAAACACGTTTCTAGTTACAATATTGCTAAGAACACTATGGAGAAACACTGACACATAATATTACGTAATCGGGATGCTTACTCAACGTACGATTGAGGTAAGTTTATTATTAAACTTTTAATAGACATATCCCTTCAGCTTTCGTGCAGTCGTCAGATCCACGGCAGTTGCATGTACCGTTACAGTTTTGACCGAATCGTTGGAAATTACGTTCTAAAGCAGTGAATCGAACACGTATATGTAGAACCATCGGGGAATTAAAAGAAAAGTGTTAGTTTGTTTGCATATTTTAAAGTCAACAAGAGTTTTACATATCGGTATAATTAAAAGAAAGCATGAAATAAGCATAAAATCTAATTCTAGTACCCTGTGAGCATCTGAAGCCATTCCATCCTATTTCACACAGGTCTGGACATGTTCCGTCTGTTTTGTTGCAGTTGTGATGTTCTAAACAGTGACACGTTTGACTACAATTTTCGCCGAATCGATGCCAAGGACATTCTAAAAAAGCACAACTTATTTAGCAATTCGAAAAACAAATAAGGTGAGTAAACTGAACGAAATTATTAACACCATTTATAGACTTGTACATACACTATTAACAACACAATGATCTCACGTTGTGTGGGTCCACTAAAGCAATTAACTTAAAACAATAATACATATACAGAAAATTGCTTTTTTATTACGTATATATTGTCTTTTTTTTTTAAATAACTGGAACGATTCAAACGGACCCAGTCCCTGTCTATTTGACACTCGTTTTATATTTAAATAGTACAATTAATATGAAGTTTGTTGATGTATTACAATATATATGTATTGAAACGTCTATTCGATTTGTGTTAATCTACTAAAGATTTTGATGTTGTATATCAAAATTAAATGCAAACAAAACAAAAACAGTGATTGGAGTTCGATGCGAATTATTAAAATAAATAAAGAATCATAAAACCATGATGCTAGTACTCAATTAGAGGATCTTGAATCTCATCAAAACCAGTCAGCACAAGAAAGCTCACAACAACAAATTGATAGCACAATTTGTTTTATTTGTTTATACTGATTAGGGTTCAATGCTCGTGTATATCAAAATGACATAATGTTTGGACTATGTTTTTTTATTAGACACAGTCAAGTGATAGAATTACTAAAATTTACCTATTGATAATAAGAATATGTCCATACCTGCTGAGCAAGTGTTCCCAGTCCATCCGTTTTCACAATTTCCTGGACACTGGCCACTTAATTTATCACAGTCTGTGTCACCATAACAGTGACACGTTGATCTGCAATTTTCTCCGTAGTGTTGGTGTGAACATGCTAAATACAAAATACAAAATAAACTTAGGTTCCAGAAGTGAATGACATAAACAATATATATAATAAAACCTAACAAGGAAACTGACGTTATCATAGACGCTGCAACTTAGAATATATGTTTTTTTGAAGTATCATAATAATCATAGGGTGTGTGAAAGCGAACATCGGTACTTTATTATTTTAATATGTTATCCGAAAACTTCAGGATATTTTCTAAACGAACAGTTTAACTCGACGTGTAGGCATTGTGATTTTTTCTAAAAGAACATATATCGTACAAGGATATATATGTGTTATCAGTTAAATAATAACCGAATGTCTTACACTGATTACATGCCACACCCTGCCATCCGTTAGTACAGCCTTGACTTATACATTGACCGGTGATTGAATCGCATGCCTTCGCATCCGCACAGTGACATTCAATGGCACACATATCTTAAAAACGTCCCAGAGGACACTCTTTTTTTTATAAAAAAAATGTAATATTAACAAGAAATCACAACAACAAAAAAAATGCATACCAATAAACCAACAACTAGAAACGTGTTAGGAATGTAAACACCTTTAGATGCACGTACTAGATCATAGATATGTAGTTCATGCTCCACTCCTTATTGGTGACAACGTAAACTGGGCATACATTAGTGTGCGTTTTCGGTGTTGCGAGAAAAAATATTCTAATGAGTATTTTGTAAACATAAAACGGGCATACAACGCACTTTTAAATCATAAAGCAATAACAATGTTAAACGTTTTGCTTACAAATTGCAATTTATTGCCTGC
This sequence comes from Dreissena rostriformis, assembly GCA_007657795.1. Lineage (NCBI taxonomy): Eukaryota > Metazoa > Mollusca > Bivalvia > Myida > Dreissenidae > Dreissena > Dreissena rostriformis. Next base: position 28,040 of record VMBQ01007580.1, on the reverse strand, counting down.
TTATGAAACAGGTGTCATAATTCAATTCAGAATATATTTGTCATATGTTTGTAATTTACACATTGCCTTAACGTTAATCTGTAAACCATTCCATAATAATACTCTTACTTATAATTAAGGTTTTGTATTTGCATGTGTGACATACCATCTTGTAGCCATCCTATCACTAAAACATATACTATAACTAGTATTGTTATTATTACGAGTAGTATAGCTACGTATATTAGTAGTAATAGTGTAATTAGTTCTTTTCGGAATAATAGTACTAGTTATACATATACTTCAAGTACTTTAACTGTTGTTTCTAATGAATCAGCAGTTAGTTCTAATGTGCAGAGTAAATTTTAATAAGAAAAACTAATGGTGATACCTGCTTGATATATTTTGACTTCACAAATCGCCATGACCGACTGAGCCCAGTTCCGAATGATCAGGTAACGGAATACTCTCTCTTGCAAGTGAAGAAGAACACCGTGTACTGAACTCGCATTGTTGATAATGCCAATGAAAGTATTATTGTCATCACCTTTGGTTTGATTTCGGACATAGACATACAATTGCTTGCTTTGCTCTGTGTTGTCTACAATAAAAAATCACATACTATGCATACACATTAAATACTTCAACATATAATGCCTATATAACAATTTGTTAACAATCACGATATCAATGTACTTCGTTACGATAAGATACGAGTTGGGTTGCGATTTATCGCACGATTGAAACCATGATATACGCGATAAAGCATAGAGCGTACACGAAATTATATAAATAACGCCTAATTGACGTTCGACTTCATTTTATTCTTTAAATCGCGACGAATCGTTTCATCCTGATATGATTGGAAACAACGATCCCGAATTACAATAGCTCGCCGTTGATCGCGTTAACCAAATCTATTGGTGAACTTTTCAATTTGTGTTCACGATTATTGCGATTGACAGGATCGACGACAATATCTGATTATAGCCGATGCGATCTGATATGATAACCAATATAGGTTTACAATTTATAACAATATTTGAATGTTTGCAGCACCATATGGCAGAAATCAGTCACCATAAATATGTTTGTTATGTTCACATATGTGTGATATATTCAATATATATTCACACTTGGGCAGGTCACAATTTAGTATTGCTAGTTTTAAACAACGGATTCCACCAATGAGGCAGTTATAATATTATTATTTTATTATACGATAATTAGGTTAAGCCAAGTCATCATGAATAAATTCCATTGAAATCCGTCGAAAATCTTGGCCGATTATTAAATGGCCTGTAAGATCGATCGTATAATACCGTTGAAGAATATTACAAACTTTTGCACAAACTATGACCGATTGCCATACACTTCAACAAAAAAACACCAATGACGTATTAAATTTACTTTATACGACTGTCTATCATTAAACGACTGAACAATAATTTAACGAATTTGTATCAAAGCCGAAGAATATATAATTTGCTCTGACAGGAAAACACATCGTCAAAATGTATGTGTGCGCGTAATAAATTGTTAATGTAATTCAATTGTTTGATGTTAAGGTAATACTAAATGAGAATGTGTATACATTTTAAACGTTATTTGAATACAATATGTAGCACTGGATGGATACAAATGATCACACTCTTTTTTAAATAAATATATGCATGAAATATAAATAAATCAAATAAAACCGGTGAAAGTAATCACATATGAAGTTTCTGTAATGTAGAATGAAAAATGTTCTTGAATAACATAGTAATTCAATTTTCGGTTTAGGAACTGAGTAGACGTTTGAAAGTAATATATATTGTTTCTAGGATGCAGTCTTCAGTCGTTTTTGTTGTGAAGGAAATTTACTTAAACTTCAAAGTGTGATTTCTTATATGACTGAATAGTTACTGTTTCAGTTGATTTTAACAAGTCTACAAACAACGAATTATGAGCTTACGAACACTGTTTCAGAACTAAAATGAATGATGATTTTATACTATTGAAGATAAACAATCGTGCAACAACTGATCAATACTCGTGCAAAGGCAATCGAATAAAGACATTTAAAGTAGGTATTTGAAACAATGTGTNCAGCATCTATATTTGATTGACACGATTTATTTAAGACTAGTTCTTTTGGATAGATATTGTGAATATATTGTTCAAAGTATGGATTATCTAAGTTCAGTATGTCATCAATGTATCTACTTGTTAGGTTAAAACGTTGAATCAAATCTAGTTGTTTAGTTTTTGATAATTCTAACATAAAATCCCTTTCATAACAATATAAAAATAGATCAGCAATAAGCAGGGCACAATTAGTACCCATAGGAACACCGATAATTTGTTGAAATATTTTACCATTAAATTCAACAAACAAGTTATCCAGAAGAAAAGTAAGTGCTTCACAAAAGTCAAGACAAGTCCAGATGATGTATTTATCCAATATCTGATTAGTAAAAAAAAAGATATTGTAGAGTTTAAAGCAAGATAAGAACACTTCTCTCTTGCAAATATTTTTTCAATCAGTGAAACGAGTTTGGATTTTATTAAAATGTGAGGAAGCGTTGTATATAATGTAGAAAAATCATAAGTGCTTATTTGTGACACCTTATATTTTCTCATTTAAATTTTATCAATAACTTCTAAGGAGTTTTTTATTGACCAAAATAAGTTTTTTTACTATTTTCATAAACTGTATTACAATATTTAGCTATATGATATCTAATAGCACTCAAGGCGGATGTCAAGTTCAGAAACGCTTTAATAGTTTACGTTCTGATTGTTTAAATTTGAGTGAATCTTGATCTCACAATCAATATGATCGGAATTCCAGTAATAAGAACGTTCGTGTACGAAGTAACACGTTTCCCAAAGTTTTACAAGAATCAATGTATTTCGTTACGATAAAATACGATTTTGGTTGCGATTTATCGCACGATTGAAACCTAATTGACGTTCAACTTCATCTTATTCTTGAAATCGCGACAAATCGTTTCATCCTAGTATGATTAGAGACAACGATCCCGATTAACAATAGATCGCCGTTGATCGTGTTAACCAAATCAATTAGTGAACTTAAACACACACTATGACCGATTGTCATACACTACAAAACATAAAAAACAATGACGTATTAAATTTACTGTATACGACTATCTATCAGTAAACGACTGAACAATAATTAAACGAACTTGTATCAAAGCCGAATAATATATAATACGCTCTGACAGGAAAACACATCGTCAAAATGAGCGTGTGGGCGTAATGAAGTGATAATGTTATTCAATTGTTTGATGTTAAGGTAATACTAAATGAGAATGTGTATACATTTTAAACGTTATTTGAATACAATATGTAGCACTGGATGGATACAAATGATCATACTCTTTTTTAAATAAATATATGCATGAAATATAAATAAACAAAATAAAACCGGTGAAAGTAATCACATATGAAGTTTCTTAAATGTAGAATGAAACATGTTGTTGAATAACAAAGTAATTAAATTTTCGGTTTAGGAACCGAGTAGACGTTTGAAAGTAATATATATTGTTACTTGGATGCAGTCTTCAGTCGTTTTTGTTGTGAAGGAAATGTACTTAAACTTTAAAGTGTGATTTCTTATATGACTGAATAGTTACTGTTTCAGTTGATTTTAACAAGTCTACAAACAACAAATTATGAGCTTACGAAGCCTGTTTCAGAACTGAAATGAATGAGGATTTTATACAATTGAAGATAAACAATCGTGCAACAACTGATCAACACTCGTGCAAAGGCAGTCATGGGCAATCGAATAAAGACCTTTAAAGTAGGTATTTGAAACAATGTGTAGCAAATCATATCATTCAATGCCTTGCAAGATTGATCGTTGTCGATATCCAAGTCACTATTTAGTTTAAAAGCAGTTTTGTATTTACAACTTAGGAAATAAACACACGTACCAATGCGTCCAAATAAACGTAAACTTGATCCAAGTACTTGTCGTTTCAGATCAATCTCTAGCCACGGTTGCTCAGAACCAGCAGTAGCACTGCATTTGGTGCAGTCAATTGCATCGCCTTTCCACAAAATCCCATCTATTGCTCTGGATGCGTTGCAGTTTTCATAGGTACTAGACTGCGTTGCAGCAACCGAGTAATTGCCAGAAAAGATGATGTTTTTATCTAAAACAAATATTTTGTTTAAAAAAGTATACTTTGTTTAACAAAAACATCTGACTAATGCAAAATTAACACTGTCACAAAATAATTTACCACGTTGATTTAACATGTGCTTATACGGTTACATGTTTGATACCTATACTGCAGTTAAAACCACCCCAGCCTTCAGAACAACCAGATGTGCAATTGCCATAGACGTTGTTGCATATTTCAGCACTATCATTGCAGTGGCATGCGCTCGAGCAGTTGTTTCCAAAGGTACGAGAACATTCTGCAAACAAAGCGTAGCACTGGTAATATACAACTTGGCAGGTTCTGTAAATTCGGGTTTGTATTAAGTATTTTAATAAACACATTTTAAAATGTTTAATAAACGCGTAAACATGTGTGCCAGCGTCTGATTTTTTTGGCCTGATCGCCATATTTGTGCAAATTGGTATAGCTACAAGAAAATGTGTTCAATCGTCCAGCATTTTGGGGGAAATATTTTCTTATTTTCATAACATCGCCAAACTAAGGCGTAGCTTATTTGTATAGTATGATTTCAATAAAAATCAAAATATTAACGTGATACAGAAATTCATGTCTTATATGCAAAATAGAATTATGAAGTATATGCAAAAAATAAATAAATATATAAAATGAAAAACATTTAATAGATTATAGTTCCTGATTTTTGTAAAGTAAATTAAACAAGCTAATCAAGTATCATGAATCATGTTATCACGGTAACTCTGAATGAATGTTAATCAATTAATGAACATTTTAGACTGGCAATTATGTCCTCCGTTCGCGATTTTCATCAAATGTATCTTTGTTTTTAAGATGAATCTATTAAGGTAATATTGTGGAACAAAATGTTCATATATTACCATCCTGATGGGGATTGTGAGCGGAAGTTTGCTACGGCAAAACGACTCTGACTTTATGTGTTCGGTTGTTAATTTGAACCTTTTGGTGTGCCTCTACTAAACAGTTGATGATGATTAAAGGAATAATGACATTAACAAGCGAAATAGTTTGATTAAGTGCAAAACGAACACTCAACGTCGATGTTGATGATCATGTTACTAATACCTGGCTACAGGAGGTGCGAGCAACGAACATTCAAACAGCTCAAAAAGTCCATCTTTGCTTATTCTCAACATAGGTTTTTTTTTATTTAACTGATTTGATACAAAATTGAATGCGAAATATTCCAAAACTTAACGTTCGCATAAACATAGAGAGCGAACCAGTCGTTTCGCTTGACTATTCTGCTCGAAACAAATTCGTGTTTCATGGTACGAGTCAATAAATTGCAATGTAAATAAATATGTGCCCAATTCAACTCAGATTGACATGATCGTTTTCCAGATATCACAATTTATAAAGAGGACTTTAAGAAGTTGTGTTCAGTAGATATTACCCACGCAGCATAAGTAGCAGTAGCAGTATTAGTATGTGATGTTTGTGGCAGAAACGATTGTGGTTGTGGTGATGGTGGTGGTGGTGGCGATGGTACTAGTATTAGTAGTAAAAGTAGTAGTAATATAAGTATAGGTATAGTGGCACTAGGATTAGTTTTTTTGTTGATGATGTTGTATCATATTATTGTGACAAATGATGTTGTTATAATGTTCGTTTTGTTGATGTTGTTGGAGGTTGTTGTGCTTGTGTATGTTTTTACAATTTTAGAATATGTTTTTGTTTTTGTCAATACATGCAATTATTATATTTGATTTTCATAAAACAAATGTAATCCATTTAGTGCCAAATGTCGTGTTATTTTCTAAAATATAATTTTCTCCTAAAATGCTATAATTGTGTTAGTCAAATGACTGTTTAACCAACTATAAACAGATTGGGGTTTGATAGTAACGAAGGAAAAATTCACGTTTGGCTTTATTTAGGGTAAGGGGATCAGCTGCTAAAACACGAAACGTTGAACGTTAAGTGCACTATTTAAATGAGTTCTCGGAGCACCCATGTCTATCGTTAACAAAATGCCGAGACTGGTTTACAATGTATTCCATACATTTTCGACAGGAAAGTAAACTAAAACAAAACTGTTTTTTTAACACAGATATAACCACACTTTAACAATATAATGGACTATTCAGCAAAATTGTACTATTAAATAGCCTAATTGCTTCGATGAACACACACCCTATCAATTATGTCTTTCATGAATTGGCCAAGTTCTGTTCAGCTACATACATTGTTTAGGTCAGCCGGTAATAAGTGCAACATGCAATTAAAATAGCGTTCCTTTAAAAAAAAACACAGAGCCAGTGAGGCATACAATTTATTGGAATGATTTTAACTTAAAGTTCCTGCTTATTAACGTTTATAAACTCCTCATTACGATGGTAATGAAGAAATAAATGACCGATATTCGTGTGAAGTAGTACTAGAGATTTTTAATTAAATTAAAAATTATGGCATAAACACAACTCTGAACTGATGGTTAAGAATGTATATTTTGGAAAATAATTTTCAGTAAAGTGCCATATGAAATATCTAAAACTAGGATAGAAATTCAAGCATAAAAATATTCGATCAATACAATTATCGCCGACAGGTCGTTAGTTAAAATGAGAAAGAGTAAAGAAAAATGCTACATTACACGACCTAAATATAATGCATGCACGCGTGTCAAAGTCAGACATGTCTATTTTGCTCTGTAAGCAAATAAAGAATGTACGAGAGACCATTTTTGTAATGTTATCTATGAACGCTTAATCTGAATTAATCTTGACCTCTGAATGCCGTCATGTGCGTCATTTCAACACATTATATCAGATGCTTTTAAATGTTCTTAAGGATAAACCTAGTGTACTTACGTATTTCGCACGTTTGACTCATTGCAAAATCGAATCCTGGCACACAGCCATGAATGCAGCTGCCAATTGAAGACATGCATCCACTGCGATTAAAACAATTCTGACTGCATCTGGAGGAGCAATTGCTGCCGAAATAACCAGCTGGACACTCTGGAAATAAGGCGGAACATACAATAAATAAACTTTACCATATTGATAACACAAATATGACTTCCCAGTAAACAGTCCTATATCGGCCCGATGTTGGCTGTATGATGACAGTAGCGCGTAAGCCGATGAAGGGCAGTTATCAACCATATATTGACTACATGTGATTGATCTGAGCTGCTATTCGGGGGGAGGGGGTCATTCTAGTTCAATAAAGCCATTTCATTATTATTATTATAATTTATGGTGTGTACATATATGTTAAGTAGAATCGAGAGGATTCGTATTGAGATACAATATTAACATTCAGTTTGTTTGTATATCCTTATTTTGGTTTGTTTGGTTTGCAGAAGGAATGGTTATCATGGTCATACATTTGCCGGATTTCTCCCTTTTGATTTTCAGAATAAATGAACCTGGATATTTTTTTTATTTCATTTCTATCAGAAAAGATGTCTCTAGCAAAACACTAGAATTCCAATTCAGTGTTTAGCAAAAATAATTCAAACTGTCGCGTTCGTCCTTATGTAAAAATAAGAACAATACATACTACGAATCATATTAATTGGCTGAAGAAATTCATCATTTTCTGTATGAATGTTGTAAATTTAATTTAGTTATTAACGTACACAGTCCCACCGTATCCTAATAATATTGCATTATTTAGTCATACACACGAACTAAATAATAACATACTTAATATGTACATATTGTCAACGCATTCGGTTAGATTTATCTCAAAAGCGTAAGTTGCTTTACAGCTGTTTATAGCTCTTCGGTTGTAATTGTGTTCAGGAGTCCAATTGCTGGCAAACATTAAGTTTAAACTTACAAAAAAACATAGACTGTGAGTGAAATTAGCGTACGTTTTTCAAACTAAACATTATGGTTCGATTCTTATACGCGCAATATTTCCAATACATTTTCGATTATATTAACAATAAAAGAGACAAAAGTCAATACACATATATATGAATATTTTGTTTACAATTATCAAATATCCTTACGTTTCGTTACATATAGGAATTAAATATAGCCGATGAACAAGCTTAACGAGATCGTGAAAACATCAATAACTGTCGCTATGGTGTTACGAATGTCTCCGAAGTATAACGACTGCTGTCGGATTAGAAAGGATTTAAATCCATATGCATTTGTCAGAGCAGGTTAAAATGAAACAGTAAAAAGTTGCTAGTTGCCAAATAGAATATCAATATATTCACTTGACAATTAGGCATACATGTTAACAAGTTACAGCGGGGAAATGAATGAAGAAAAGGAATCGTTTCCCCACCTTCAAAGAATCACTAACGAGCCAATGAATGTGATATATTTTAAAATTTGAAATTTCACAAATTTTCTTTTAATATTTATAGCTCAGAGGTTAAATATTTGGGTTTTAACATCATACAGTATTTCTTTACGCAAATTGTTCAAATCACATTATATAATAGATAAAAATAGTCATGTTCCAGCCACCAATAATTTACATATACAGCTTACTTATTAAAAAAAAAAATCGTCTCCAAAACGAAAAGCAAAAAAGAGGCTATATTTGCAATGGGATGAAGTGCTCTTGTACAAAGTTTATTCAAATAATGCCCTTGTGGTCAAAATTGGCCACGCCCTGAGTTTACTTGTTTTCCTTATATGTTTATAGTAAAAGATATAAGTATATATAAATGTATGTAACTTCTTCTGAAACTGTTAGGCCCACACGTTTGTTATTTCTAATGTAAAATTGTATGGTCACATTAGACAAGCCCTGATGGTAATTTATTATATTTATATGTATATAGTGAAAACTTTAAACATCTTTTCTGTAAAACCAGAAGGCCAGGGGGTTTTGTATTGCGTATGTAACAACGTTTGTTTGACATCTCATAAGTTTGTTCAAATCATGACATTGGCTTAAAATTGTTCGTCTTATATATTTAAATTGAAAATGTAAATACATCACAAAGCGCAAGGCCCATATGTTTAGTTAAAACTTAAAAACGATGCCCTTAGCTTAGATCATTCATGTACCGCAATGTGAATTCAGGTAAGCGGATCAGGTAAACCATGCCTATGCTGATAGAGAATGGATTCATTAATGTTTGTTAAATCAACATCCACAGAGAATGTTTGGATTTTATCAGAAGGAAGTTAAGTGAGACCATGCATTATATATAACTTCATACTTTCGGATAACACAAAGATGTGTGTTGCACAATAAATTATTTAAAGTTATATGAAATAAATCAAAATCTGCAAAGTCATGTTTCTTGTGACGATTTTGTCCGATTTCGGTATCTCTTGTAACTTTTTTTTTAATTAACACTATGGTCCATAACATGATCGTCATATGACAATTTGTTTCATGATCTATAACATGTGATTTCATATTAATCTCAAATTATCATTTTTAGATTTAACATGTTATGCTAAACACAAGCACATTTCATAGTTAAATTGACGTTTTTGCATTACCTATGGTACACATGTCGAGCAGCCATCCCGGTTCGCAACCTGACTGACAAATACCCGTGATTTTGTTGCATGTAGAGGCTGCTTTACAATGACCACATTGGTTCTGGCAATCAGACCCATATCTCCCATCTATGCATTCTGAAATGTGTTCGGATTATTAACTTGTAAATATGAGCAAAACCGAATATATAAACTTAAACTTTAAACAGTCTGGTATATATACGTCATTGGAACGTGTGTATAGACATGTAAATGTGCCAATATGGTGATGTTCTTCTATTTCTAACAATGCAGAGTTCATTATTATAGATCTAATAACATAATTATGTTGGCGTTGTAATTTTAACGATACAATAATAAACAAGTCTAAACAAGAGCGCAAACGAGTCACATTAATCTTGGGTTAGAGAAAAAACGCCATTAATTAAGCAAAGTTATTATAATTCAATAGCAATAATTTTCTTAAGCGCTTTAAGCTTGTTATTTAACTGGGTCAAGATTATATTGCAGAAACGTTGTCATCAAGGTTGTTTGATGTTGACACGATTAGACTTATTTAAGTTGAGAGCATTCATTGGCAAACCTTGGCAAACGTTTGAAAATGCAAGGGCCATAATTTAGATATTGTTCAAACGTTCTGAATGGTTATCGAGCTTGATCGAGATATTATCATCAAGTTGTATGATGATACTTTTCAAAGTTTTTAAGTAAGAGAGCAAACAAAGTATTTTTGTCATTTTTGTTTTCATGTGTCATAATTCAGAAGTGTTTAAGGCAATCTGGCTGGCTATCGAACATGGCCATACTTTTATGCCCAAACACATTATCACCCAGTTTTGCTGATAATTAGATTTGAACTATTTGAGTTAGAGAGAAGAAATAAACAATTTTGGCCATGTTTTATAATTCAAGGTAAACAGGTCAAGCTTATGGTTCCAAGCTTTTGTTTTACATCTGTATGACAAACTTCTGTACTCGAATTCGGTAGTTGATGTCGATTTAAAGTTATCTGATATCATTTCATTATCAAATTATCATAATCACATGTAAGTATGATAACACCCATGTTTCATCAAGTAAATGGAAATTCGGGCGTTACCTGTATCACACGTATTAAGCTGCCATCCCGGTTCGCAACCTGACTGACAAATACCCGTGATTTTGTTGCATGTAGAGCCTGCTTTACAATGACCACATTTGTTCTGGCAATCATACCCATATGTCCCATCTATGCATTCTGAAATGTGTTCGGATCATTAACAGTCCATGTTTTTAAACAGTCGGTTTACGAAAATATGTTGATGTCGTCTGTGTTGTAAATACGCGCAAAAACGAATATAAGTTTAATTTTAA
>VMBQ01007580.1:0-15747 GCA_007657795.1 Dreissena rostriformis | reverse complement strand
GTAGTAGTAGTAGTAGTAGTAGTAGTAGTAGTAGTAGTAGTAGTAGTAGTAGTAGTAGTAGTAGTAGTAGTAGTAGTAGTAGTAGTAGTAGTAGTAGTAGTAGTAGAAGTAGTAGTAGCAGCAGCAGCAGCAGCAGCAGTAGCAGAAGAGGTAGCAGTAGCAGTAGCAGTAGCTTTAGCAGTAGTAGTAGTAGTAGTAGTAGTAGTAGTAGAAGTAGTAGTAGTAGTAGTAGTAGTAGCAGTAGTAGTAGTAGTAGAAGTATAAGTAGTAGAAGTAGCTCCTCTGACTGACAGAATTGGATTGAATTTAATAATTTGCTTCACTCTGCTTAAAAACAAACGGACTAGTATACACGCATTTTATTACAGAAAACATGGTCTGTGACAACCTTTTTTTGCAATAAACCCGATGTTTTTTTTTATAGTTTATTTCAAAAGGGGTTTAGTGTCTTATACTTTGAATACGACATATACTTCCTTTTTAAATTTTCCAATCCATTTCAATAAATCAATACATGTTGTGATGATTTAATTGCAAAACGAATTGTTACACAAATTTCACATTACACTAAGCGCTCAAACCCGTTTAGCAATAAAATTATTGCAAAACAATTAATTTCAAAACGGGTTGTAACAATTCTGTTTATACTTTTTTTAACATCAAGAATAACAAGAGATTGAACATTGTCAATAATAAAAAAATGCACTTAACCTGTGTAACACAAAGGAAGCTGCCATCCTGGTTCACAACCCGATGTGCAGTGCCCAGTCCCATTGCATGTTGTGCCGCTTTTGCAATGGCCGCACGGTTGACAATATTTACCAAATGTTCCATTCTCACAAACTGTAATCGAAGAAAACTTGTTATGTGAATTTTAATGAAACATGTATGTTATTTCAATTAAAAAGAGTGGTGATTAAGCAGCGGCAGTAACAGCAACATAGCTCACCTTTTTGGTAGATGTTCACTTCACATAGCGTCATGACGGAATCATAAAATCGTTTAATGATCAAATATTGGAAAGTTTTTTGTCGAAATTCAAATACTTTACTTAAATCTGTGTTGGCAGAAGTAATATTGGTCACCAGATCAGTATTGTTGTTTGTCATTGAAGTATTGCTTGTGTACACAAGCAGGTTTTCACTTTGCCCCTTGGCACCTGAAATAAAGTTAATTTCATTGACATATATATAATAAGCTTGCAATTTTCATACATTAAAAAAATAAGGATGTTTGGTTTCCGTTTTTAAATTAAGATCAGTTTGTTTATTTAAGAGATGCAATCATCATTTTAAATTTTGCTTAGCGGATGAAAATATGTGTACTGTATTATACAAATTTTGGACTATAATGCCATGTACTGTGTATTTAAATTGCATTTTGATTTGTGCTAGCTAACTGGTGTGTGTTAAATTAAATTAAATTTAGTTCTTCGACTTCAAACACTCTTTAATATGGGGTTAAGACGTTACTAACGGGAACCCCCTAAGCGAGGTCGCGTTACTTAAAAAAACAGAGCTTCTCCACGGCAACAACTTGTTCTATGCTTTTTAAAGTTACTGTATTTATTATAAAAACAGAAAAGGTTATTCGACAATATATTTCAATCAACGCATAATACCTTTAATTTTATGTCATACACGGAGTCTAGAAATATGAAACCTAACATATAATCACACAATCAACATGTACACGTTTCAATTTGATAAATTACTAATGTGTTGTTGACAAACGTATCATTCTTAAGAAGGAGGAAATATATTATATATAATTGCTTAATTTAACAAAAAATATTTTACAAATATTTCTGAAATAAATAAAGTGACTTTGTTACTCTGAATTCCCTTAAGACTTTTCATGTGATGTCTTTGACCAAGACTGATGAGATTCAAAACCATTACCGTATAGGCCCAGACACATTTAGAAACAGCAATCACATGGTGAATTTCCAGGTATGTTTTCGTAAAAAAAAAAAAAAAAGTTAATGATCCGAGTTTCTTAAATCTCAATACATATTTTCTCGAAAATGGACGATAGATTAGCAATATGTGTTACACTCTTTATTCCAATACATCATCATTTGAAAGTAGGACATGTACATGGAGATTAAATATGGCAGCAATGAGCCGCTAAGTTCATCGGAAAATGCAATGCATACGTTGAGTGTTACAATAACGCTTATACAGAAAAAAACTGCTAAAATTAATTCTGAAACGCGATATGTTTCTGCTAGTTCAACCGGTTCAATACGACTACGGAGCTTTTTATTAGCCAAAGCCTTTTGTCACCATAAATCAAAATTAATGCACTCATTTAAATGTAATGAATGTGAGTTTACGAGTACGAACAGAAAACTACAATTATTGAAGTCTTACAGGTTAAGGACAATTGAACTTAGTATTAAATACACCGATAAAACATATTAAAATTTAAAATAAGAGGTTTACTGCATACATACCGTTAATACGCCCAATAATGTTAACGTATTGCGCTAGCACTGGCCTGCCGAAATTAATTTGCCAATATGGCTGTCCACCATAAGTTGCACTGCACTTTTGGCATAAATCAGCATCATTTGAGTATGAAGCGCAATACAGACCGTTAACCGCATTTGCAGCATAACATGTAGTGTACGCATTTACTTGAGTTATCATCACACCATCGTTTCGGGCAATGTTTATAGCTGAAAATATGTTAAGTAACTTAAACTCGTAAACATTTCTTTAAATAAAATTTCATGATAATGTTTGTTGTGAGGTCTGGAATCATAACGTTCACAAAATTATTTAATATTCCGAACTAGAAGTATTGTGCTTTCATACCTTTTTGTTGAAATATTTTAATCTCGCAGATCGTCATGCCCTTTCCCGCCCACTTCCCGTTATTTGATCCAGTAATATTGACGAACTGTCCTAGCCGTGGCGGGTTGAATACTATTGCTTGGTTATTACTAGTAATATCACTGCACACATCATCCATCTCATCTAGAAGTCCTACGCAAAGGCGTATGTTAGTAGACTGGTCAGTGTCTGTACAAATATATAATTACTTATAAACATTACAATACACACGAAATTGTATTGACTTAGATTATAATTATGATATTCATGTACACATGAAATCATTTCGAAAACTTATTCTGAAATGCAAAATAAATAGACGTTTGTTTGAGTTATAAGTATTTAAGAAAATGCATGTCCAATTGTATTCGATTAAAAACGCTTGATAAGAAAGGAATACACATACTTGTAGAAAAACGATTGTTTAGAAAATAATGCACACAAGTGTAGACAGGTAACTTGCCGATCCATAAAGAATGTATGAATCATATTATTTTATACATTATCGGACGTTCCGCAACCCGTGATAAGTTCATTGAGAAGGGGAATTATCGATCTCTATACTATTTTTAAACGTTTTATGCAAACACATTCTTTACAAATATATGATTTGTAAGCATAATATGCTTACATGTTTTTTGCCTGGTGACACATATTATATCCACCATGCATAATGCCGCGCTCTTCCATGGTCATTAAGTATGTCACACGAACTTTTATAAGCCCGTCTCGAACTACTTCCCTACGTACTTGCTATATCTTTTCAATCATGCCTCTTTAAAAATGACCTCATAACGTGAATGTCAGACCTATGCTTCTTGTGCGAGTGTTGCAGAAATCAATTCAGAAATGCAACTGACCTACCGGCCCGAAATAACTTGTTAAACATTTTTCATTCTCTAGACATCGGTCGTTCCGTCCATTTATTTATTTTTTTTTACTTAAAAAAAATATCTTTTCGTTTCTTTCGTTTTTTTTTTATCATGCACAAAAAATTGTCTACTTGCGGAAGAAAAATATGTTCGAAGTGTAATGTTGAACGCATTTTCATATTCTGAATTGAAGTCATTCAATTATCACAACATGCTCCGCGCGTTCTTTTGACTTTTCATTTACACAATTGTATTTAATTACTGGTTGTAAAAATTCGTGTGATTCTAGTTCGTTTTTATGTCTTCATACTCAGTGCTGGGTAAGCACCGTGGAGGCCAATAGGCAGAGAAACTGTTTGGGCCCCCTTATAAGCATCTTGAAAACGAAATCACCAGCAAAAAAATACGGTTTTGCGAAAAAATAAATGACTGTCTATGGTTGGACAATTTCAAGTTTTTAATTGGAACATACAATTGATATGATATGATTAGCTTTGTTAAGTCATTAGATTAGGCTAAGTAAGTAAAAATTTCTTTCGTCATGGTCTCATGGGGCCCCTTAAAGTCGCGGGCCCATAGGCAGCTGCCTACTCTGCCTAATGGGTAATCCGGGACTGTTCAAACTGATATCATAGGAGTTCACGCCAGAATAATAGCAAACAACAATCACAATATATTTAGCGGAAACAATGTCATATATAGAACGTCTGCATCATTGTTTACACATTCATATTGTGATATTTTGCAGTGCACCTGGAACTGGTATATTCATATCCTTAGTTCACATTTTAAGGAAAAATGGGATTTTTATTTTATCTTATATTATATCTTGTATAATTCGATACTTGTACATTATATATTGAAAAAATAAAATCCATGACGTAAGAATTATCTTGTTTAAAGCATTTGTCACAGAGTTAGCAACACTACATGTGATAATTTAAACATAGTTTATGGATTGTTGATTTTAACAACAACAACAACAACAACAACAAAATCAATGATATAGATCAATCGCAATCATTTGAAAGGCTAACATATTTTAGTTTCAATTCAGTTTTAATTTGTGAATGTATTGTTTGTCCTTGAAAAATAATGTTATAAAGCCAGGAAATACACACATTGCGACATTTACCTTGTACATAGTAATACCGACAACATGTAACACCGGGTTAATTATCTTATTTAAATGAATTGTCAGTAATTTGCGAAGTCGTTTTGTTGTTATTTCAATGAGCACTATAATGCTGGTTTGAAAAACAAAATTTCAAGAAATACAATACCATGATCTGTGCGACCGTAGATTTCAATTTTTGTCAGAAGGTATGGTTGTCGTAAGTTGAGTGAAATCCATGCAGGTCTTGTAATGGCTGTGCAGCAGTTACATGAGTCCGCGTCTGTACTATTGTTGCCGTCAATAACTCGGTGAGGGTCCCATGGTTGATACACAATTCCTCCATACCTCAGCGTGTTATTCTGGATGTGAAGCAGCTCATCTCCTGAAATTGATTATATGATGCACGGATTACAATCTTGTGAGAAAGTTGTTATGCCTAGTGTTCAGCGTTTGTATTCAATAAATGAGTAAATAAAGACCAATGACCTTTCGGTAAGACTGTTTGAATGGATATATTTGTTAAAGCTAGTATGACAGCACTAGTTATCATCCGACCACACCGTAGTTATTAAATTTTAACATATCCTAATTTATCGGGGTTTTATTTGGATTGCATCGCCATAAAGTTTTAAATCTATTTTCTCTAAAATGTTTATAAATTGGGCTAATAGAGAGGATAAGGCACCCTTAAACGGTTTTAGAACCCGATGTGTTGCACAAGAAAGAATTGATACTAGATAAAAAAGTTTCCTGCCTCTGTTGCAAACATTGACCTAATAAAGGGGTGGCAAATACATTTTCCTATCTCCGGTCAACAGTAAGTAGTATATTCCTACGCACGCTCTGACACATAATTGAGGGTAACCTTTCCAATACACTACACAAGGGTGACGCATTCTTGAGACGCATCGTATATGGTATCGTTTATATAACATATCATCCAACGTTGCATCTTCTTAAAAACATATTACAGGAGATGACGTCACGTCCGGTCGACAATAACAACTTTAAAAGTCAAAAGAAAATAATTATATTAATATTATTTTTAAATGTTTTTTGAAAAGTAGGAAATTGGTTGAATTAAGTCAATTAACAGAAATAACTGATCAGTGAGCCAAATACAACTAAAAAGTGCAGGCAATCTGAATTATATGGAATTTTATTGAAACAAGAGAGTGACAGAAAACAGCTGTTAACAACATCCGTCATCCGGTGAGAGGCTAAGGACGAAGCCGTAATATAACTTACTTGCAGTAAAAAGACAACAGTTTAAAATCAGAGAAGAGAAGTTGCAGTAAGGTTATCTGTATCCATATCCATATACATTTTTTGAACTTCCTGAATGATAACGCAAGATAGAAAAGTGCATGAAGAGACAATTTGAAGTTTTTTCATGGAGATCATGCAACGCTTGTTAACGCTAACAATATTCATACTTATCTACAATGTCACACAAAGGGAAACAGACTATTTGAATACAGTTCCAGTAAATGTAAAATCTCAAGGAGTTTCCAACAGCCTGAACACTCACTTCAACAGGATTATTATGACTGTTCAAAAAAGCGAGGTATTCATTTTATACATTTAAATGTGCGCTCTCTATTACCCAAACTCTCCGACATTCAAAATTTTGTTAATAATACAAGAGTCTAAATTCTTGCCATATCAGAAACATAGCTTGACAGCTTAGTTACAAACTCTGAGGTTTATTTGGATGGTTTCAATATTATACGCAGAGATAGAGATAGACATGGAAGTGGGGTATGTATTTATATTAAGAGTGATTTGGCCTTCTCAGAAAGAACTGATTTACACAATGATAATCTTGAAGTATGTTGGATAGAACTATACTTACCTAAAACAAAACCAATATAAGTTGCAGCATGCTACAGACCTCCATATCAAAACGATTTCTCTGAGTTATTTGGAGAGGTTTTGTCTAAAATCAGGACAGACATAGAATGATATTTGCTTCGAGACTTTAATATATGTTTCAAACAGAAAAAAATATTTTTTTATTTGCAGAGTTTGAGGACATTCTACGTTTATTTGACTTGAAACAAATCGTTACAGAGCCTACTAGAATAACGCCCATGTCATCTTCTATTATTGACCTTTTTCTATGTAGCCATCAACATACGATTTTTCAGTCAGGGAAACTTCCTTTTGGTGTTAGTGATCACTTACCAATTGTCTTCACTCGTTAGTCTGTTAAAGGTCAATTTAATGTCAGTACTAGAACCACAATTAGGTCTCTTAAAAAATACAGTAAAGAACGTTTTCTGAAGATATTACAGGAAACCACGTGGGACAGTATTTTTACTGCCAGTACTGTGGAGTCTTCCTGGGATAACTTAAGAAATATTTTCCACAAAGTTTTAGACTCAGTGGCTCCAAAAAAAGTGTTAGGCTCAAACAAAGGACAGAACCATGGCTTACTTCTGATAGTCTTGCGTTAATTAAAAAGCGTGATCGCCTTCTATATATGTTCAAAAAAGAAGAAAATAAAGATTGTTATAAGTCGTATTGCAAGTATAGGAACTTGGTTCAGAAAGAAGTAAAAAGAGCTAAATCTAAATATTTCACTTATCAAATTTAAGAAAATAAAAACAACTCGAAGTCGCTCTGGAAACAATTGAAAGATCTAGGATATAGTTCCAAATCTAAGTCTTCTGCAAAAGTTGTTTTAAACATAGATGATGAAATATGTTTTGATGACAAAAAGATTGCAAATCATTTAAATGACTTCTTTACTAATGTAGCATCAATGCTCGTTAGCAAACTACCGGCATGTCCAAATATATTTAAAACCTTTTCTAGTGTCTTTAAATAATACTATAGTAACAAGGTTCCATCAGAGACAAAATTCTGAAAACAGTCAGTGA
This sequence comes from Dreissena rostriformis, assembly GCA_007657795.1. NCBI lineage: Eukaryota > Metazoa > Mollusca > Bivalvia > Myida > Dreissenidae > Dreissena > Dreissena rostriformis. The sequence continues at coordinate 8,033 of VMBQ01007580.1, read as the reverse complement.
AGAGTATGTTTATAAAGAACTATGTTCATTACTACGAAAAGTACTGGGTTAGACAACATTCCAGCACAGTTTATTAAGGATGGAGCATGTTTTCTAAAAATACCCATTACTTTTATTATCAATAAATCAATAGTTGATAAAGAAGTTCAAACAGAGCTAAAATCAGCAAGAGTAAAACCTCTTTTTAATCAAAATAGCCAGACTGACGCAGGTAACTAAACACCTGTCAGTATTGAATGTAATGTTAGTAAGATACTAGAAAGATGTGTGAACAACCAACTGGAATCTTTTTTATGGAAAAATAATATACTTTATCAGTTTCAATCTGGTTTTAGAACAATTTTTTCGACTGAATCCTGTTTGGTACACTTTACAAATTTCATAAAATCACAAACTGCTAAAGGGTTATACACAGGCATGATCATGCTTGATTTACAAAAAGCATTTGACACAGTGGATCTCACTATACTGTGTGAACAACTTAAGACCAGGGGGGTTCAATCTGTAGAGTGGTTTCAATCATACCTAACAAGGAGAAAGCAACAATGCATGTGAATGATACATTCTCAGACTCGGAAACAGTAACATGTGGTGTACCTCATGGTAGTATTTTGGGACCTCTTCTTTCTTTTTCTATGCTATATCAAAGATATGGAAATAAGTATAAGCAAAGATTGCAAACTTATGTTAAATGCTGATGACAGCGCCATAATTTTCTCACATAAAGATCCAAATGACATCAAGAATTATGATGTGAATTAGCAAACTGCAATAACTGGCTAGTAGACAACAAGTTGTCTCTTCATATGGATAAAACAGAATGTATACTTTTTGGAAGTAAACGGAAAACTAAAAAGGTTGAAAAATTCTCAGTCACATGTATTAATCAAACTATAAAGTCTCAACAATCGGTGAAAAATCGGTCATGTTCTAGATAACTCCCTGTCAGATAAAAAAATGTGCAAACGACATCATCAGTAAGGTAAATTCGAGACTTAAATTCATGTATAGACGAAACAGTGTACTCGATTTTAACACCAGGAAAACCCTATGTAATTCATTAATTTAGTGCTTCTCTGACTATGCATGTTCCTCCTGGTATAATAACTTAGGGAAAACTCCTATGTCTCAATTACAAATTACTCAAAACAAGGTTGTGCGATTCATTTTAAATGTTCCACCAAGAACCACACTGACCTGCTCAGATTTTCACAAACTATGAATGTTAAAACTTAATGATAGAGTCAGACAACTGAGTCTAAATCATGTACATAATTATTTTTATGACAAAAGTCCTGTGTACATGAAAGAAAACTTTATTAAAAAATCCGTTGTTCAAAGCTACTGCACAAGAAAGAGGAACTGCAATTTCTATGTTCCTGATATAAAGTCAGCAACAGCTTCAACTTTTTATTATAATGGTGTTTTAACTTGGAATGCCCTTCCATACTCTATTCAAGATATAAATAATCACTTCAAATTCAAAAAAGCAGCCAAAAACAATTTCTTAACAAATACATTTAGGTTTGAGGATGGCCGACTGTGGTGTTTTTTAAAGTGTTTGGATATCGTCTGTTTTCGTATTTGTTGTTGTTGTTTGTTTTCTGAGTTTATAAAATCCAGTGCTCGCTCAAATTGTAAGTCGTATATTCATTTCATGAACTCTAGATTTGCTAACACCATTATGTTTCTTAAAACAAAGCACTGATCTTTCTGATAGCACTTAAGTTTGTTAATCTAAACATGTATTCTATGTTTAGCTTGGTATTAATATCTTAAGCGTGTATAAGTATTCCTTATACTTTGTTTTAATTCTTAAACACCATATTTTACAAGTGTTCTTATATTTGCTTTTCATTTATGTCCTCGTATTATATCGGTTGCCATCTATTTTAGTTATATATCTGCCCATCTATCATTGTTTATCATAGTTTTTATATGTCTTTGTTTATTTTACTGGTTGAACCATGCATTTGTATTGTAAAGTTCTTTTGGACGTGTGAATTCATGAAAAAAGTGCAATATAAATATGGTAAATAATAATAATAATAATTATTATAAAATAATTTAATAACTCTTTAAAATAATATGTTTGTAGCTAGCTGCAATTTAGTTTATGTGCTATAAAAAGCAGTAATGTAAAGGACCCTTTTGGAAATAAGTCGCAAGACTTTCAACGGCTTTCCTGGCAGTACATGTCCGTATATCACACTATAATAAACTAATAGTTCTCAGTCTAAAATACCAAATTGATAAATGCAATAGTGCTCGAGTTCAATCTGAAGCACAGAACGTCAACATTTAAATGTATCTCAAATTTATACCTCATGAAGTGAATTTAATCTGTGATATTTTTGTGCTCAATATATGTGTTTGTTTTAAATTTATTATTAACCTTCTATGAAAATTGTAAATGTTATTATTTAACATGTATGTGCCGAATAAACCTATCTATCTATAACCGGCTTTCCGTATTTTTATTTCCAATCACTTGATTACGCAATTTATGACGTTTCTCGTGTGACGTCATTTCTCTGACGGAAAATACCTAGTTTAAGCAAGACTTTGTGGATTTAAGGGACAATAATTTGGACGTGGTGGTTTTTTAACCGTAAAATATTTAATATTTATAAAGCATAAAACGAATACAAAACGTATTTCGGATTGTGTGTTTGTCATGCATATTTGTTAATTTCGATAGGAATAAAATAACTCGCTCCAACAGGATAACGATTTCGTAAATCGTGTTTTAGGTCAGAATGGTAAGCATTCGATACAAACGCCATGAAGAAATAGTGTGGTTTAAAATACATTTCGATAAAGGGATGGACGAACAGAACATGTTAGTGCATGTAGTTGTAACTTTATTGCCATAAGACTTGGATTAAAGCTGTCATTGAAGTAAATAAAATTGAGTCTTTGTTTTTGCTGTTGCATATTTTTATTAAATTTCTATTGATAAAAACATAATAATCAGTTTTTGTTTTGCTGTTGCACATTGTTTTCAATTTCCAACATTTAAAATATAACATTCTCGATTCATTTTTTATTTCTTCTCATTATTTCAATAGGAAAGTATTAAAATGACCAGTTTAATTAGCTAAAGAAACTTCAGCGAACAGTTTATATAATATTGACAGACCTGTACGCTGAAGCGAACCCCATATCAAAAGTCAACAAGAGTCGTACCATATTTATGTCACGCTATAAATCAAATACAGATCATTTTCTTGGATACATTTCTACATGTATTGGTGAATAAATATAAATTACTGCATCGGGGCATATTTTAAGGTTCAAATAGTTCAATTGCATCTTACAATAGATGAAAATAACTCTCATCAGCCTGAAATTCACAATTTTTACACCATTGCCGCTTTGTAACGTGACGAGTTTTCATTTGGATACTTACGGATCGACCTTGACATTTATTGTTGAAATTGTAAACATTACTTTCGTTTTCTGAAATCTATTATTTGTGTTTTAAAACTTACGTCTGGCGAATTAAAAGACTGATTTCACAGTGAATCAGGTAATTTTAAATAACTTTTACTTTGAGTTTGTATTTACACTACAATTTGTTTACACAACAAGCAAGAATAATTTAAAATACCGGGAAATGTCATTCTGAATTGCAAACACTTGAGCACATGGTATGTTACTAAAAATAGAAATAACGTCATATGACCGTGAAATCTCGGGAGATTCTCATTTCAAAAAGGTCTGTCGCATCGCTATTTTTCTCGATATATTAGAGCAGAAAAGATAAATTTCAAATATTTACGAAAGTATTTTGTGAAAGAATATATTTGTTTAATGTGAAAAATGTCAATCTTTCCGATCAAGTGGTTGATTTTAACTAATAAGTGCATTTACAAGCTGTTTTGGACCGGTCTGTATTAACTGTCAACTTTTCGGGAATTTCTGGTTGACTTACCTAATGGGGTTTGTCCATAACTATAAAGTCGCGCCAGTCAAAAATCATAAAAAGCGACATTTAAAGTTATGGAAGTCAGAACTGCAGTTTAATGTGAAACTATTTTTTACGTGACATAATCGGTAGTAATTCGGTCGTAAGGAATGTTGTGTACATGTAGGAGCTGACCAGAATAATTATTTTGTTATCTTAATTTATCATTTGTCTTTCATAAAATGTGTAAGCGGCATAATTCTGAATGAAGCAGGATAAATAGAATACATAGTTGGTGCCGAGATGGAGAAATTTTATCCGATTCGGCCCGAAAAAGAAAATAGTGTTCGCTAAAGCTCGCCCTATTTTCTTTTTCTTAGCCTCACCGGATAAACTTTCTCCATCTCGGCAACAACCATGTATTCTCTATATGTTCAGAGTGTTAATCTGTTAAATGATTAATCATTGTCACTCGTGTTCAAGTGTGATACAAATGAATAGCTCCGGGCAAGGTGGGAGGTTTGGTGCCCATAAACCGCTCTACCCCTTTCCTATCGTTAACATGCCTTGATCACATACTTATTCAATGATATTTGTTTTCTTCGTTTGTTTTCGTCGTGTGTCCTATTGTTCTCATTAAGGGTCGATAATAATGATCTCCCGATGCAATTGGCGTTTCTTTAGATGTATGCTGTGGTGATAAAATATATAGTATCCACGTAACATCATGTATAATAGATTTTGCTATCTTAACGTCGTCAGAGATCATTAGCAGTGTATATCTGTCTGATGTGAGTTAATTATGTTTTAGCTATTTCTTTAGCTTATATTGTATACAATTTGTCTCTAAGTACACTCCTGGAGTTTGAAATATTTCGCAATGCAGCTAAGATATGCATTATGACAGACAGTTCAACACAATTAAAGGCTTATCCTGGCTCCAATACAAGTGTATGTATTGCTTTTCATAATTATTAAAGTTTGAAAGTTGTTTTAATCATTTGTCTTACTAAAGCGGTGACACCAGCTTAAATGCTTTGAATGTTTAGTGTTGTCTTATGATATTTTAGACTCTGCAGTTTTGGACAGTAATCGCATGTTTTACAGACACATATTAAACGACCCTTCTTGTATTTAGTATACTTTAGTTGACGTTATTGTAATTAATATCGCAATTGAGTGTAGCATCTGTGTGACATAATTAAGTAAATAAAGATATACACTTATCCGTTGTCGTTTACTTAAACAGGGGTAAATACAAATCTACTTTTATAAACACAGCGTTTTTAAAAACAGTAATTTTTTTTCAAACATAGGAACCTCGGAATCGTTGCTTAAAGTGTCTATCAACCCTTGCAGATGTATGGTGAAATCGATTTTTCAAAGACGATTCGAATTAAAATATTGTAGGATTGATATGATTTGTTTCAAGTTAGTATTACCGTGTGTACGACTGACTGTTAACGATAGTGTACGAACTAATTTGATAATGCAATTGTTATTTCTCATACAATGTGAACGCTTTGCAAATGTACACTTTTGATAATTATTTATAACATGGACTTTGTTCACTTCGCTAAGTAATATAATAGTACATTTTCGTTATTGCCAAATATAACGGACACTTAAAAGAATATCATCAAGCACAACATAAATCAGCACTATTTTCTGGATCTCGACTTAAACTCAACTGACTGCTTTTTTATCCTACAGCTCAATGATTTTTATAGAGGCGATACAAGGCATTGAATAAACCTAAGGTTTATTTAATTCCTTACCTTTACACCACTAGTACATGTACATAGGGACAACTGATTTTGCCTTTCTCTCCTCGTTCATTTGTTGTTAAATTTGGACTTATACAGGAATTGAATGTTTACATTTCAAATTAATGTACCCTATATTAAATTCGTTAAAATCATTACAAAACTATTCGCCACACTTCACGCGCTTGCCTGTTAAAAAGAAACAAATATGAGCACCAACGTGGATTGAACCGGGGTCTCCCGCGTGGTACCCAGCCACTCTAACCGCGACGTTAAAGGGCTTACTCGAATGCAGGGCTGTTTGAAACAACACTGCAAACGAAATCACTTGATAGCATCATTCAGGTCAAGGACGCTTATTTCTGCATGTGGAACGCATTCGTTTTAATTATAACGATTGTGTGTGTGTGTGTGTGTGTGTGTGTGTGTGTGTGTGTGTGTGTGTGTGTGTGTGTGTGTGTGTGTGTGTGTGTGTGTGTGTGTGTGTGTGTGTGTGTGTGTGTGTGTGTGTGTGTGTGTGTGTGTGTGTGTGTGTGTGTGTGTGTGTGTGTGTGTGTGTGTGTGTGTGTGTGTGTGTGTGTGTGTGTGTGTGTGTGTGTGTGTGTGTGTGTGTGTGTGTGTGTGTGTGTGTGTGTGTGTGTGTGTGTGTGTGTGTGTGTGTGTGTGTGTGTGTGTGTGTGTGTGTGTGTGTGTGTGTGTGTGTGTGTGTGTGTGTGTGTGTGTGTGTGTGTGTGTGTGTGTGTGTGTGTGTGTGTGTGTGTGTGTGTGTGTGTGTGTGTGTGTGTGTGTGTGTGTGTGTGTNCATGTTCTGAGAAAACTGGGCATAATGCATGTGCGTAAAGTGTCATCCCAGATTAGCCTGTGCAGTCCGCACAGGCTAATCAGGGACGACCATTTTCGCTTTTATGGTATTTATTGTTTAAATGATGTCTCTGCTTAGCCAAAATCCAATTAAGGCGGAAAGTGTCGTCCCTGATTAGCCTGTGCGGACTGCACAGGCTAATCTGGGAGGACACTTTACGCTTAAGCATTTTGCCCGGTTTTCTCACGACGCTCCACCAATTAAGTTAACAAATAACATGACACTCAAACATATGGAAAGAATTTGATCATGCCCATTGTTTTACAATAACAGTATATTAAAGGGATAACAAAATGAATGATTAGCATAAATGTATTGACCCACATTTTAATTGCAATTTTTTTAATGTTCCGACCACATGTTTAGAAACTTGGTCCTTTTGGTCCAGTAATTTTTGTTAATGAAGATTAGAATAAATATGTTCAGGGCTTTCTATGACGTCTTTGCCCTGTTCAATGATAAAAATAATTTTCTAATGGAGGCAGAACAAATATTGAGGTATTTGACCATGTTCAGTGAAACAGATTAACGTGCAATGAGAATACCCACTGTACGGGCTATCTATCATCATTCTAAAGTATCAGGGTTTTAAGAACAACACGCAATTCTAGTTAAACTTTTATTTATAAAAAAAAAAACCGTAAAGACTTAGTAACTACGTATAACAAAAACAATTTATAAGAAATAACGAAACAATTACAAAGTGTATACATTGACTACAAGACATTACCCCCACTGCCAGCAATAGAAATAATAAGCCGAATATAAACAGACAGTACATATTTGCAACAAATAATTTATAAGAGACGGCACACAGCTCGTGTTCATACACGCTTTGATTTTATGAATCTGCATTGTCAAACCTCAAAATGTAGATACATAAGGAAATGTGCAACACAAAATTCACTCACTTATGAGTAAAATACTAACACAACATTAAAAGAACAAACATATAAATAAAATAAAAAATAAAATATAAAATATTAAAAATATATAAACAAAACTCATTATAAAAAACAGGACCTTTAACAATGTCTACAGTGCAAACTAAATGTTGTTGTTTTTTTCGAAAATAAAAGTATACATGTATATTATTTGTCTAATATTTTTAGTATATGTATGTTCGTTAACTTTTTTGTAGTACTAAATACGCCTTGTGATGTTCGGGCTGATTCAGATTGGTAAATCAACTTGTTTTTGGTTATACACGTGTTAACGGTCAATTTAGTGATTAATGGTCATTCAACTGGTCTAAGTCAGTAAACAGGTCGAAGATCAATCAAATGTTGGATGGTCAGATTTACGGTCAATCAACACATATATAGTCAATCAAAAATAACGATCGTCAAGTAACGTATCAGAGGTCAATTAAAGTATCTCGTCTACGCCAATTAACTGGTTATGGTAAAAAAAAACATACCTAAGTACAATCAAATCGTCTATATAATAGTAAATCAACGCGTAAATGGTTAGTAATTCCATTGAAAAAAAATCG